>VDFB02030134.1:0-16532 GCA_007258455.2 Sequoia sempervirens
GCTTCCATCATCCATCTCATCTCCATTCATCACTCATCCACTTGCATCCGCACCATAGCTTGGTCTTGTGTTTGTATCATGATCCCTCCTAGTACTACTCGGCCCATTCTCAAGGTCAGTTTGTCCTACCTTTATCGGAGTAGTCTATTGCATCACGCTGGGGGCACGTTCTCATCGGATCAGATTTGTGTATGGTTTTAAAGTCCTCAAAATCAGAAAATTCAAAAACATCATAAAATCAAAAAAATCCAAAAACATCAGAAAATCAAAAAAATCCAAAAACATCAAAAAATTAGAAAATCCAAAACATCAAAATCTCGGAAAATCCAAAACATTGAAACATCAAAAAAATCAAAAATAGTCAAAAATTCATTCAAAATCCAAAAAACAAGGTCGTCTTGTCGAACTACGTCATCTCTGAGCTTGAACGTAGGCAAGGTTGATCTTTGATCATCCCCCAAGACATTTTAGGTCAGTCCTATAGGAGTCCATCATAATAAACTGACATTTCATCATGTATATCTTCATCTGTAAATCGGTCAAGTCGTTAGTCGAACTACGTTGTCTCTGAGCTTGAACGTAGGCAAGGTTGATCTTTGATCATCCCCCAAGACATTTAGGTTAGTCCTATAGGAGTCTGTCATAATAAACTGACATTTCATCATGTATATCTTCATCTGTAAATCGATCAAGTCATCAGTCGAACTACGTGGTCTCTGCGTGTATAACGTAGGCAAGGCTAATTTGTTGATCAGCCCCCGAGGCCCCTAGGATAGGTCTTTAGGTTAGTCTCTCGGTCAAAATCTCAGAAAATCCCAAAAACATTGGAAAAATGAAAATCAAAACATTTGTAAAACTTCAAAAAAATACCAAAAATAGCCTCAAAACATTGCAAAAATTCCAAAAACATCCAAATATTTGAAAAAAATCCATCTGCCTCATCTCACTTGCACCCGCAATAAACACCATTCATAATAAACTAATCGTCATCCTCAACCTTTGGTGAAACATTTAGAAACAAGTCTAGCAGGTTAAAAGTAAATCTCAAAAGTGTCAAGTCTCAAGTCTCAGTCAGTACGTAAACAAGTTGGTTAGGTCTTTGTGTTGATAGTCCGTCATCCAAACAGTCTCATATCAATCATCTGATAACATCATGTCATAGGATGAATCCTTCCTACAAGGGGCATTATTTATCAGAAATAACATTTTGGATAAACAAAATGGCGTGCCGCCATCCACTAACATGTCCTAGGATGTATCCTTCCTACAATGGGGATTATCTTTTGGCAATAAGTTTCGGTTCTTATCCTTAAAAACGCATTCCCTTTTGGTTAGCGGTATTGAAGAACATCAACTTGTTTGTGTACTTGGTCTTTTTCTTGACTTATCTTATTGCACTCAGTCCAAGGACCTCTCAATGATATCCGAACGAAGGATTTAGAGAGATAGGAATGGGGCAACGATCATTATCTTTTGTCTGCTGTGCTTGTTGGACGTTCTTGTAAAATAACTTGGTGAATACTTTCTTTGTTAGATATGTATGGAGGATGTTTTAGATAGCTTGTTGACTATTGCATTGATTGGTTATACCTTTTCGTGTTTTGGTCTAAGATGTTTGAGACTTCTAAAGTGCATCCTAGCAAGGTTTCTGTATGTCAGGTGTGAACAAGAATACTCCTATCTATTTGTCGAGTCAAAGTCCATCACACTAAGTACAATGCCATCCTAGTCCTTTATACCTTGATGCATCGTGCTTAGGCGTGTTATCAAACATAAAGTAAGTGACCCTTTGAAAATCCCAATCCTTGATAAGCAAATCATCCATCTATCATCATCATCATCATCTCTAATAAAGTCTCGACCAATCATGGACTTGTTGGATCCTCTTGTCATCATCTCATTTCCACACTAACATCAACACCAATGCATCCATCATGCATCCATCATGCATCCATCATGCATCCAGAAAACTATCAGCATATCACATACATAATAGGAAACATCGATTATTTCACATGCATTGCATTTACATCATCATCATAATATAGATCTGTTAGTCTAAGCATCTGCATAAATCATCCATTGCATAATCATAACATATCACATCATCCATCTCATCCATCATCACATCATATCATCATTTAAGTTGTTTAGGATAATATAGATTTGTTATTCTAAGCATCTTGAAATCATCTCATTTGCATCATCGTCCATAATCACCCATTCTGAACCTCTTTATCACGAGATCGACCCTCAAATCGAATCTTTTCGCTCGATCTCTCGAGGGGGCAATGTACCAGTGTACTTCTTTCCTGGGGCATCCAAAAAATCAAATTTTTTTTTATTTTGATCGTGACAAGTTTATTCTTTGAACCAACGCAACAAGTACATTACTTCAAAGAGGGGCAAAATGTAGACATGCAAAATTAACATTATGCATTCGATCGAATTTAGTCAAATAAGGTCTCACATTAGGCCTATTCATCACTTTCATCCATTCATTAAATAATCTTATTTCCTAAGGTCATTTATCAAATAAACATTATCATTCAACCTTCATCTTGCATCATCCATTTAATTAAATAAATCAAGGACTTTATTTAAATCAAATCCAAAATCATATTTCATCCTTTTCTGATTTAAATAAATCAAATATTTAAATCCTAAAGGTCAACTCACCTGATCAGCATTAAATCAGCATAATCATAATCTATTTAATCTAACCCTGATTAAATGATAATCCCATCCCACTTGCATTATCTAGATCTAGCCACTTGCACATATAAATCAATTTATTGATTTATTAAATCCAATATTTTCCATCAACATGGCATTTATGGGGAATATTCCCTCAATTTTGAATTCAAAGGCAAGTTGATTTGTCCCTCCAACAGTGCATTTATTGCTCATTTTCTTGTCCCCCACTTAGCATTTACTCTCAAATTTGAATTCAAATTCTCCCTCTCATGGGCACATTTCCCTAATCTTGCACAACCATCAACCAATCACCACTTGACAAGTGTCCTTTCATTTGTCCAATCTTAGTCCCACATTCACCATCTTGGCCAATCTCTCATCAACAAAATCTATAAAAGAAGGTTTAATCCTCATTCATAGGATCCACAATTTGATGCAAGGTTACTCTCTTGGTTTGAGAAATAATCTTGTTCTTCATCTCCATTGCAATACATCATTATTTAGCTATTGATCAAGGGTTGGGAAAGGGTCACTAGCACATGTGACACCAATCCACTATGGAATAAAGCTTTGATCATGTTTGTGTATGCTTGCAATCAATTATTCTTATTCTATTTAGTTTTGCATATTCTAACATGGTTAAGTATTTCATAGGGATATTAAATTTAATGTGTTTGAAATGACTAAAGCATGATATTATTATGTTAAGATTTCTAACCATTTGCAGATTTGATGTCCACAATGTTAAATTATATTTGTATTATTGGTTGATTGCAAAGTATGACTCCATTGTTCCCTCAGATAGGGCACTGGTCTTTTTGTTAGTTTATCTTGTGGTTGACTGAGCTATTGATGAACCTGGCCAAAGATTTAGAATGGGAATGAATTCACAACAATACTTAAAATTACACTGTACAAACCTTCAGTATTAGAATTTTCCCTACAATAAGTAGCAATTTCATAAGAGGTTTGCCAAACCTTTAATGATAGTGGTTTATTTGCACTTCCTAGGGAATACATCTATGATTGGAGATGCTCTTGATCAAGTAGGGATATTATGAGCATAAAAGGGATTACCCTCCTAGGTCTCACAGAGCCCAAAGAGAAGAAGTGGGGTTCTAAATGCTTCACTTAAGTGTTGGCCAATCCTCAATCTTGCTAATAATTGAGTTCTGGAAGATTCATAGGTAAGGAATGAGATTAAGTTTGGTTCTAAAAAAATAACCAACACCAAGTTTGAATCCTAGGTTTACACATTAGACCAAGGGTTCCTATTTTTCTATATTTCATTTTTATGAACATGGCCTATTAAGATTGTATAGCTTCTAAAATTGCATTTTACATTTAGTTTTTGCATTGCATTATATTTTGAATTTCTCATTTAGGGTTTCACTTTTACATCATAAAAGACAAAAATTTCAAAAATTGCATATCATTTTGCATCATAGGTTACATTATATTTCATTTCAGTCACCTAGATCAGATCTACATTGAAAATTGTATTTATAACTGTCATTTGTATTATTACACATTTACATTTGCATCACATTGTCATAACTTGAGAAAAATTTGGAAACATATTTAGTTACATATCGGTTTGCAAATAGAAGTAGAACCTTTAGACAGTATAATAAACACTCAACTTTTGAATTTTCAGAACCCCTACCAAGGACTCAAACACACTTGGCCACATATGTCCTTGTACACTTGCATTAACAAAAAAATTCACTCCTATGTCTTTATGATTTCAACCTATTTGTGCTTGTAGATATTTTTTTTAGAATTCTTAATTTCATTCATTTAGGCATCTTTCATTTAGCTTAAAAAGAGATAAAAAGTGAAAAGAATTGAATTGTTTTGTCTTAAAATTGGATCAAAATCATCATTTTCAGATTTAGGCATCTTACAATCAGACAATTTATGCATTGTTGGTTTGGTATGGAGTCTTTAATTTATGTCCTTTTCCAAATTTGAAAACTTGATCCAGTGCCTTCAATTGTATAGTTTATATGGATTTATGGTGTGCAATCCTTGTTTTCTTCTCAAATGATTTTGGTGGATTTAAAACCATTGTTTTGGTGGTTGCAAGTGGAAAAGTAGGAGAAGGCACCAATAGTCATGTGTTGGTATTTGACTGATGGGACACATCTGAATGATTGATTTTACTTTAAGTGTTGTGTTGTTAGGAAAGTGGGATATGGGGTGGGTTCAATTGAACTTGGTGATGTAACAGTCTTGGCTCTTAGTTGTTTTCGTGGCATCTGATCTATGAAAATATTGGTAGTGATGTAATGCAAGTGGTGATATTTAAGGGGAATGTGGGTTATACTAATTTTATATTTTGGATGCATGTTTTCATGCTATGGAATATTAAAAAGAAAATTGGATTGTAAGATGGTGGTGTGAGATGTGCTTTTGAATATTATCTAACATGTAAGACTGTGAATAACTATTTATGTTTGGGACAAATATAAACTGATTATAATACATTTTTTGACAATACAGTGATTTGACTACTTTTGTTGACTTTATGGATAAAAACAGTTTTAAAATTGGATATTATGGCACTCCACTTGGGAGCCATAGAGGACTACTTTTGTCCCCACTATATGACCATGCACCAGTGTTAGCCCCCCTCTCCTATCTACCAATGTGCACAAATTTATTGCGGAAAATAATTTTGTTGTCTCGAAAAAGGCCTTAATTCACTATGAAAAGTAATTCACCCAACTATAACTTACTAAGATTTTATATAATTTTTTGGTTTCAAAATAGAATTGAAGTCCCTACTAGTAATAAAACTGTTGTCCTTCCATTGAAATAAGTCTATGGAAAGTTTCTCCTAGGTTTTACTTTTTTTAATTGGATTACTAAGACTATCAATATTAATAATTCAATAACTTGAACCCCATCCTACCAACATATCAGCACAAATGATATCCAATTATATTTTAATGAATCGCATTGTAGTGTATGGAGATAAAATTACACCTTGGGATTTTTTATTCATCCAAGTTTTCTACAAATTAGTAGAAATTTTTGACATTTAATACTCCTTTGAGATGTTAGTTTCCTATACGATAATGATAGTAGATTGCTAAAAAGGTGTAGGACAACTGAGAGGGGGGGTGAATTAGTTGTCACAAAAATTAAAACTTAAAACTTCAACACTTATCAATTCCACAACCACACTAATATGTTATTAAGTTTGATCATGAAACATAAATAACAGAAAGTAGAATCAACACAATGAACACCAAATTTTTACATGGAAAACCCAATGAGGGAAAAACCACGGTGAGGATTAACTCACAATATAAAGAGATTGTAAAACCAAATATAGAGGCTCATTGCTAAGGGCTCACTGCCCAGAAGAGGACTCACTTCCCAAATACAAAGGCTTGTTGCCTACAGAAAGGAATCACTATCCAATAGGGAGGCTCACTACCTACTGATACAAAAGAGAACAAAAGATCCACCACAACAATTAACACACATCCCCAGCCTTGAACAAAAGATTGTAGAAACCTTCAAGTCACTGCCTTCAGGAATCTAACACAATGAAGTATTATTTCCTCAACTCACTTAAACACACTTCTTCTCTTTTGATTTATGGATTACTTTGTCACTTTTCATATCTTTTTTAAATATTCACAATTCAACTTACATTTATACCATCTTCAACCTTAGAAACTTTTTCCAAGGTCATCCACATAAGCTTCATTTCATAAATTTAAATTAGGTCAGCAACTCAATATTCCTGTAGTGGAAAAGAATGAGAGTGGACCAATAAAAATACTAAACCAAGATCAAAAATAATGGCTTGGATCAACCACACAATTCATTGAATAATTTTAATTCTTCAAATGAAGTGTAAACACCAGGTCAGTCAAACCTAATTAAAACACAAATGAACATTGATGTACATGCTTCCCAACAAGAAGATAACACATAGATGATGCAAGACACTTCATTATGCATGAGAACACATTAGATTCCTTCAGATACATCTACAACAAGTGCAACCATCTTTGAACATTGAACTCCTTCCATCAATCCATCTGGACTTTGCAAACACATATAGCAACTTCTGAAACTTGACTTCTGAATCACCAAACCACATGCATTTTTTTCCAAAACCAAGATAGCACCTTTATAAGACATATTCCAAATTTGCAAGATCTTAAATAGAACAGTGGAGGACTACGAAGAGAAAACATTTCTCCTAGTCCATAGAAGACCGACTCTGCCAGAATAGTCCACACATCGGTGAATGTAACTTTCACATGTCATCAAACCAAAAGCTACAACTCAGGAGATATCACCACTAGATCACCATTAGCAAACTTTCAGATCTACACAAGCATAGGCTCAACACAATAGAAACACGGAGCACATACTAAAGCACATTTTGAACACATTCATCACTTTGATTTCTCTCTTTATTAATTTTCTCAAAAGCACTTGGAAACTTATCAATTCAACACATCTACAACATCATAAAGATAGCTCCATGTACTCACATCATCTCAATAGCATATCAACTATACATGTACCATCTACAACATACTTAACTATGTTGACATCAATGACAACATTAATAACAACACCAACAATCTTCCTCATACTTGCAACAATCTCCCCCTTTTTCATTGATGGCAACACATGATGTGAAGAACCATCAAAGAAAACATCCTTCATAATATTCTAAGAGAACACCTTCTCTTCCTCTACTACTATTTTTCACATTACTTTCTCTCCCCCTTTGACATCAATGGAAAAGATCAAAAACTTTGATTACTCCCCCTTAAGAGTGTAGCCATTCAACTCATACTGCAAAAATAAAAACCTTTTCTAATCCTCCTATCGAGTAGACCCATTCATCGGTCCAGATAAATGAAGAATATGTGAATTCACTGGATTGATACACATTCATGTGCACCTAGTTCAGAGGGCCAATGACCCCCAACCTCTCCCTAAGATGCTCAAAATTATCCTTTGGAAGAGCCTTAGTAAATATATTTACAATTTGTTCCTTTGTTGTTACATACTCCAATCTGACTTCACTCTCCAACACCTTTTCTCTCAAGAAATGATATTTGATAGATATGTGTTTTGTTCTTGAATGCATAACCAGATTCTTTGAAATTTTTATAGCAATTTTGTTGTCACAAAAAATAGGAATAGGCTCATCACATATTACTCCAATGTCTTTCATAGTTTGCTTCATCCACAAAACTTGTGTGCAACAGGATATTGTAGCAATATATTTTTCCTTTGTGTTGGATAAAGAAACCGAATCTTGTTTCTTACTCAACCAAGAAACCAATCTACCACCAAGAAAGAAATCACCTCCACTGGTACTCTTCCAATCATCCACACAACTAGCCCAATCTGCATTGGTATAAGCACTCAAGGTGAAATCAACACCCTTAGGATACCATAACCCATAGTCTATTGTACCTTTAAGATATCTAAGTATCCTCTTTATAGTTGTAACATGTGCCTCTTTAGGATCTACTTGAAATATGGAAAGTAGACATATTGCATGCATAATATCTGGTCTGGTAGTAGTAAGATACAATAGTCCACCAGTCATACATCTATATTTATTCTGATCAATTTTAGAAAATTCATCATCTTTACTCAGCTTACATCTAGCTACCATAGGAGTACTAACCAATTTGGAGTCATCCATTCCAAACTTCTTCAACAGCTCTTTTACATACTTAGATTTTGAAATGAATATCCCTTTATCAGTTTGATTCACTTGAAGACCAAGAAATAAATTCAACTCACCAATCATGGACATTTCAAATTATTTTTGCATTTCTTCAACAAATCTCCTACACATGCCTTCATTTCCACCAAAGATAATATCACCAACATATACAACTACTATCAACATTTTGTTACCTTGCACTTTGAAGTAAAGATTGTTGTCAATAGAGCCTTTGTTGAATCCTTTCTTTGTTAGGTATCTATCCAATCTTGCATACTAAGCTCTGGGAGCTTGCTTCAATCCATACAATTCCTTCTTCAACTTACAATCCATATCTGGTTTTTCAAATAACTAAAATCCTTCAAGTTGTTCCATGTATACTTCTTCCTCTGATTCACCATTCAGAAATGTTGACTTGACTCCATCTAATAAACTTTGAAATCCTTGTAGGCAAAAAATGTCAAAAACATTCTAATAGTTTCCATTCTAGCCACTGGGGAAAATGTTTCTTCAAAGTATATGCCTTCAACTTGTGAATATCCCTTGCATACAAGTCTTTCCTTATTCCTTATAACTTCTCCATTTTCATTTAGCTTATTCTGGAACACCCATTTTGATTACATTCTTATTCATAGGTCTAGGAACTAATTCCCATGTCTAATTCTTTTCTATTTGCTGCAACTCTTCTTTCATGGCTTTCATACAACTCTCATCTTCACATGCTTCACTCATAGACATAGGTTCAATTTTAGACAGTAAACAAAGATTTACCTCAGCTACTACTTTACTTATTGTCTTCACACCTTCACTCTTATCTCCAATTATTTGTTCCTCTGGATGATTCTTCTACATATACTTAGGAGTCGTAACAATAGGTTCCAGTTCATTCTCTTCTTCTGCTTCTTTAGTGTGTTCTTCTTTCTCTTCTTCTTCCTTATCCTTATTCTCTTTAGGTACTTGTCCAAAAATAGGGTCATCAGGTTCAACTTCACTTATCTCAATATTTTTGTGCATGTCTACATCAACTTTCACATTAACACTCTCAACAATCTTCCTCAATCTTTTATTAAAGCATCTACATGCTTTGTTGGTAGTAGAGCACCCAAGTAAAATTCCTTCATCACATCTAGCATCAAACTTCCCAAGATTTTCATCATCTCTTTTAATGTAACATCTACTTCCCAATACCTTGAAGTACTTCACAATAGGAGTCCTACTAATCCATAACTCAAAAGGAGTCTTTGTGTTGTTTCCTCTAATCTAGACTCTATTAAGAACATAAACAATAGTGTTTATTGCTTCTCTCCAGTACACATCTGGTACATTTGATTCTTTCATCATGGTTCTTGCAGCTTCCTATACCGTCTAATTTTTCCTTTCAACTACCCCATTCTGCTAAGGGATTCTCAGAGAAGAAAACTATCTTTTATACCATGTTGTTCATAGAATGTATTAAACTCACTAGAAGTGAATTCTCCACCTCTATCAGATCTCAAACATTTTGTTTTCAAATTTACTTCATTTTCCACTCTTTCTTTGAACACTTTAAACCTTTCCTAAGCCTGATTCTTCTATCTAAGAAAGGAAACCCATGTCATTTGAGAATAATCATAATAAGGAGCATGAAATACCTATCACCATTCAGGCTTCCTATTCTAGTCAGACCATAGAGGTTAGTGTGAATTAATTCTAGCATTCTGATAGTAGATTGATCTTTTCCCTTAAAGGTGCATCTTGTTTGTTTCCCCAATTGACAAGTTTTGCAAATAGTATTAGCAGGTTTTGTGGTTCTAGGAAAACCTTGGACAACATCACTTGAACTTATTCTGATCAGATTATCAAAATTTACATGTCCCATTCTCTCATGCCATAAACAACTTTGATTGACTTGAGATACAAGGCATTGACCATCAACTCCCTTAAGTTGATAGATTTTTCCATGAGTTCTCCTTCCAGTAGTAACCATATTTCCATTTTTGAATCCTTTTTTTATTTCACAGGTATTATTCTGAAACACAAGTTTAAAACCATTGCTACACATCTTTCTAACCCTCAAAAGGTTATGCCTCAAACTCTTCACATAATTTACATCATCAATGTTGTGTACTCCATCAAAACTAATTGTACCTTTCCCACAAATTTTAGCTCCTAAATCATCACCAAACATGACCAAACCACCATCATACCTTTCAAGTTTAGTGAACTTACTTTTATCTATGGTCATGTGATTAGAACATCCACTAGAAATCACCTAGTAATCTTCATCTTGTCTTGCATGAAAGGCAGTGACCAAAGTACCTTCCATCTTATTCTTTTTGTTCTCTGGAGCATTCTTGCTTGCACATTTTCTAGGGTTAGTAGATTCAAATTTGTTTTCCAGAGCTAAAAACAAGCATTCACTATCATCAGCCTCATTTTCATATTCATCATCAGATATTTCAGCTTCTTCTTTAACATAATACAGCTTCTTGTATTTCTTATCCTTTCTATCCTTATCTTTATAATCCTTGTTCTTCTTATGTACAACTCTATTCAAACATCTTCAAGCATAATGACCAATATTACCACAACTGAAACATTTAAAGGAAAACATACCTTTATACTTTATGGTACCTTTCTTCAACTTCCTAGTGAAATTTGCTTCCAACTCATCAAGAGCATCACTCTCCAGATCATCTTCAATCTTCATTTCCTTAAATGTTGTCTCTGTCTTTTATTCTTTCCTAAACTTCCTCATCTCAAATGCTTGCAAGGTGTCGAATAATTGTTCTTTAGTATACTTCTTAGGATCATACATTTCTTCAATAACTGATATCTTATCACTGTAACAATCTAGTAGGGTGATCAGGATCTTCTCAATTATATCTTCATCGTTCAGTTTTCTCCCTTGATTCTTTACTTCATTTGTTGTCATCTCAACCCTCTAGAAATAGATTGTAAACTCTTCACCTTCTTCCATTCTCATATTCTCATATTTGTGCTTTGTCTCCAGCTTCTTTGTCAACTTTACTCTTTCATTTCCTTCATACAGTTCTTCCAATTTCTTCCAAACTTCATAGCAGTATCTAAAGAAAGAACCTTAGTTCGCTCAGTTTTAGATAAAGCACTATAAATAGCATACCTTGCTTTCTCATTTTCCTCATAAGCAAAAACCTCATTTGCAATAGTAGGAACACTCGCCGAAGCAACATACTTCATCTCAACAACCATCCAAGTCTTGTAACCAAGAGAAATAATGTATCCTCTCATCTACACTTTCCAATCACTGTAATTAGATCCATCAGACATAGGGATCACCAACTTATGCACCATTGGATCTTCCTTAAGCAGTTAAGATCTACACCAAGGAACCAAAGCTTTGATACCAATTGTTAAAAAAGAACGGGACAACTGAGAAGGGGGTGAATTAGTCGTCACAAAAATTCAAACTTAAAACTTCAACACTTATCAATTCCACAACCACACTATTATTTTATTAAGTTTGAGCATGAAACACGAATAACAGAAAGTAAAATCAACACAATGAACATCAGATTTTTATGTGGAAAACCCAATGAGGGTAAAACTATGGTGAGGATTAACTCACAATATAAAGATATTGTAAAACTAAATACAGAGGCTCACTACCCAGAAGAGGACTCACTCTCCAAATAAAAAGACTCATTGACTACAGAAAGGACTCATTGTCCAATAGGGAGGCTCACTACCTACTGATACAAAAGAGAACAAAAGATCCACCACAACAATTAACACACATCTATAGCCTTGATCAAAAAATTGCAAAAACCTTCAACTCTCTGCCCTAAGGAATCTAACATAATGAAGTATTGTTGCCTCAACTCACTTACACTTCTACTCTTTTGATTTGTGTCTTACTTCATCACTTTTCATCTCTTTTTTAAATCTTCACAATCCAACTTGCATTTATACTATCTTCAACCTTAGAAACTTTTTCCAAGGTCAGCCACATAAGCTTCATTTCATAAATTCAAATTAGGTCGGAAATCAACATTCCCATGGTCGAAAAGAATGAGAATGGACCAATAAAAATACTTAACCAAGACCAAAAATAATGTCTTGGATCAACCACATGCTTCCTTGACTAATTTTAATTCTTCAAATGAAGTGTAAACACTAGGTCGACCAAACCTAATGAAAACACAAATGAATGTTGATATACATGCTTCCCAATAGGAAGATAACATGTGAACAACACAAGACACTTCATTATGCATGAGAAAACATCTCAAATTCCTTCAGATACATCTACGGAAAGTGCAACCATCTTTGAACACGGAACTTCTTCCATCAGTCCATTTGGACTGTGCAAACACATACAACAACTTTTCAAACTTGACTTTTGGATCACTAAACCACATGCATTTTTTCCAAAACCAAGATAACACCTTTATAAGACATATGCAAATCTAAAAGATCTAAAATAGAATAGCAGAGGACTGTGGAGCAAAAACATTTCTCCCAATCCATAGAACACCAACTCTTCCCTAATAGTTCACACACTGGTGAACATAACTTTCACATGTCATCAAACCAAAAGCTATAACTCATGAGATATTACCACTAGATCACCATTAACAAATCTTTAGATTTTCACAAGCATAGGATCAACACAAGAGAAACGAGGAGCACATATAGAAGCACATTCATCACGTTGACTTCTCTCTTTATTAATTTTCTCAAAAGAACTTGGAAACTTATCAATTCAGCACATCTGCAACATCATAAAGATAGCTCCGTGTACTGACAACATCTAAATAGCATCTTAACTATACATGTACCATCTACAACATATTTAATTATGTTGACATCAATGACAACAATAAAGACAACACCACCAATCTTGCTCATACTTTCTCTTAGTTGTTCTCATGGCATCGGATCTATGAAAATATTGGTAGTGATGTAATGCAAGCGATGATATTTAATGGGAATGTGGGTTATACTAATTTAATATTTTTGATGCATGTTTTCATGCTATGGGCTATTAAAAAAAAAATTGGATTGTGAGATGGCGGTACCATATGTGCTTTGAATATTCTCTGACATGTAAGACTGTGAATAACTATTTGTGTTTGGGACAAATACAAACCGATTATAATACATTTTTTTATGATATAGTGATTTGACTACTTTTGTTGACTTTATGGATAAAAACGGTTTTACATTTGGATATTATGATGCTCCACTTGGGACCCATAGAGGACTTCTTTTGTCCCCACTATATGACCCTACACCAGTGTCAGCCCCTCTCTCCTATCTACCAATGTGCACAAATTTATTGTTGAAAATAATTTTGTTGTCTCAAAAAAGGCCTTAATTCACTATGAAAAGTAATTCACATAACTATAACTTACTAAGATTTTATAGAAATTTTTGGGGCCTTTTCTCAAATTGATCACTATTTTTAGGTTTCAAAATAGAATTGAAGTCCACACTAGTAATAAAATTGTTGTCCTTCCATTGAAATAAGTCTATGGAAAGTTTCTCCTAGGTTTTACTTTTTTTAATTGGATTACTAAGACTATCAATATTAATAATTCAATAACTTGAACTCCATATCAACATATCAACACAAATGCTATCCAATTATATTTTGATGAATCACATTGTAGTGTATGGAGATAAAATTACACCTTGGGATTTTTTTATTCATCCAAGTTTTGTACGAATTAGTATAAAGGTTTGACATTTAATACTCCTTTGAGACGTTAGTTTCCTATACGATAATGATAGTAGATATCTTGCAATTAACATCAGATTAGACATCTTTTTTTAGGAACCCTTAGGATCCTAACATTCTAGAAAATGACCTTCATTTTTTAGATGGAGGGAACTTTACAACCCACCATGATAGAAGTGATTCAATATTTTTCTAAGTACTTATGTGGTTTTCCTCTTGATGTTTCTAGAGGATTCTTTCTACATCAATATTTAGATTCATAGACATTGTAGGGGCTCATTTCTAGCAATATTTTTCTACTTTAGAAAGTAATATTTTAAATCCCTTATCTTGCATAAGGGTATCTAGGTTTGGGGATTCTAGTGAAATAAGAAATTTAGAGGCCTCCAAACTCAAGTAGGAGGTCATTATTTATAGGGATAATAAAAATTCCATTAGGAACCCTTAACCTATAAGAGACTAAAGACTATCATTTAAGGTGTCCTTGATTTGATAAATAAAATCTTTCCAAAAAAAATATTTGGGATCCTTATTGAAGAACCAAATATGATTCCTTTCTTCAAGAAAAATATCACTCTTCTAATATTTTTTAACATGCCAAATTTTCTATCACTTTCTCAACTTCTGAGCCTAAAACCAAGATGCTCATAGATATAAACCTCTTATACCTCAGTATTATTTGGAATTAATGTCATAACACCACGGTTGAGGTATTAGGTTATAAACATGGTGATCTTTTAGTTCAATCCTTTTGCATGAGTCTATATTTCCATTCTGATCTCTCTTGGAATCATCACTTGCATATGGCATATTTTAGTGATTAATATGTCACATAGAATTGTTATTGCCAAATTGGCATATGATCAGTTTTTGGCATAAAATCTATCTACATATTAATGTCCTGACAGATGTTTTGTGAAGGCTTCATGATAATATTGGTTTTTTTTCAAAAGGCGCAATGAGATTTCTTTTACAAGGAAATATATTTCTCTTCAAATAGAATTTGACATCATTGTGAAGCAATCTTTGAAAAGGTGGAAAATTGTGTTTTCTTAAAGACAATTGGTCAAGGGTTGCAATGATAATATTTAAAAAGAAAGATTCAAAAATTAAAAATCATTGCATTGTCAGTTGTAATTATTTTTGGCTTGAATGGAAATTCTTTCTCATCATAATTCCCAGACATGAAAGTTCATTATGTCAGTTTTTGAAAGCTTTGAAGTTTTGATGAGCATCGATACTCTTTTCATTTCTGTTTGTTAGGGTTTGTTACCCTAAACATGGCGTCGGTGGTAAGAAAATCTTGTTTCAGAGGTCAGTTGCATGATTTGCGAGGAGACAAGAAATTACAGTAAAGAGCAACAGTGAAGACATTTTGGTTGTGTTGATATCATGTGTATTCTTTATTTTGCTTCTTTGTGTCTATAATAACCTGAGTGTGTTGGTCTATCTTGTTGTTCATAATACTAATTAGTTGTATTCAGGTTCTTGATTTTTTTACTTAACAAGGGAAAATATTATATCTGTTTGTAAAGGAAAACAGTTACACATTCTCATGTTGGGTGGTTTCTATAACTGGAAACTATTTCAAATGGTGGAATAAGAAGATGAATATAAAAAAAAATAGTGTTGGACACTATGGATTGCGAGATGTTTTTGAAAAAGAAAATAGGAAGGTTGTAATGTTGAAAGGCCTTTGGTAACACAATGCAAAATATTTTGTAAATATATATATTTGGTATTTTGGAGACTCCACATACATTGAGTTTTCAAAATATTAAGTATATAGGGTTGTGAAAAATGGTATTATTGTGAAACAGAGTAACCCTCTGTAATTTTTCTCATTCATGGTTGAATTAGATTTTTTCCAATGAGGCACAAAACAACTAATGAGGCATCCTTGTCAGTGAGACACATTATTCAGCCAGTGAGGCATTGTAATAGTGAATTTTTGAAATTAAGCCTGTGAGGCATTTTCGAGTGGTTTTATTACCTAGGAGGGTTTCCACTCAGGACAGATGCAGTGTAATCATTTTATGTTTTTTATTTAGCATTGTTACATAATCATTTTCTTTCAAATCTTTCTCCTTACTATTTTTATAAGTGCATTTGATTTATGTTGATCAAGTAAATAGAGAAAAACACATTTTGTGTCAATTTTTGTTAAAAGAAAAAATTAACCCGAGACACTGATTCTCCCCACCTGTCTCAATGTCTCCACTACTCCAACAAGTGGTATCAAATCCAAACCCTGGAATATTGGTTTAATAAGTTTAGGGGTTCTTGGTTTTTTTTGGAGTGTTGTGGTTAATATGGAAAAAAGTAGAAGAAATAAGGGAAAAAGAAGTTCACAGCAAAATTCCAATCATCAAATTCTACCTGAACCTAATATGTGTAGTAATGAAGAAGAGA
>VDFB02030136.1:0-24912 GCA_007258455.2 Sequoia sempervirens
CTCATTAGTTTTCTTTAACGGTTATTGTGATAACAAACTGTTGAGTCTCTTTTAGCCAGTAAGTTGTTATTCAGTGTCAGTTCACTTTGTGTTGGAACGGTTATTGCGATAACTGCTGAGTCTCTTTTAGCCAGTAAGTTGTTATTCAGTGTCAGTTCACTTTGTGTTGGAACGGTTATTGTGTTAGCAAATTGCGAGCCTGTATTGCAGCAAGTTGTTATTCATTTTTAGTTCACTTGTGTTGTGATAGCAAATTGTTGAGCCTCTTTCGCCAACAAGGAGTTAGTGTGATTGTTGTTTCTATTGAGTAAGAATAAGATTGCAAGCCTCTTTAGCTGCAATTTCTTATTCCAGGCATGTTAGAAATGAGTTTTGTTCCAGAAGTTCGAGTAATAAAATCATGAGCCTCCTTTGCCTTGATATAAAATCTCAGATTTCTGTTATTTGTGTTTTACTTTTATGATCTTGATTTCAACTTACATTGAAGTGTGTAGATGTTCGTTGAGAAAGAGTTTATCGAAGTATTTTGTCAGAAATCTACCTTGTTCATTTCTAGTTTCTCTTGCTCTACTTATTACTTGAGAAGTTAGAAACGTCTTTAGTTTAAGTTAGTCGTAGTTGAAGTTCTTAAATCAGAAAATCTCAGCTGCGGCGTTTGTGTTTTATAAACCTTGTGTTCTAGCTGATCAAAAAGATAGGCAACTTAGTTTTAGTTTACTTTTTTGAATACCATCAGCAAGAGGGAGCTTCTCCTCCTAATTTGAAGAGCAATTTATCTGTGCATAGCTGTCCGTTTCAAATACGCATTCCAGAGGTGCGAATTTAAACGCCAACATGGTGGATAGCTTGAAAGATACAGATCGCAGTGGGATACACCGGTTTTCGAAAATTCTGCCATTTTACCCCTCATTTTGGGTCTCGAAGCTGGAAACCCTAATTCGTCTTGCATGTGCCTCAAATGACCTCTGTTTAACTCCGTTTCTATTGCACTTCACCTTGTTTGTGATTCTGATGCGCTAGGCAACTGTCGGAACGGACCTGCTAAAAATAGTAAGTCTCTGAAAATTGATCATTTCGCTTTGCATGTCACATCACTGCATAGGTCTCGAAAAACCCATAAAGAATCACTTGACATGCGCTAAAAACTCTAACATGCAAACCCTAAAAATAGCCTCCGAAGTCAGCTCTTGAAAAAGTCTTGATCCTGGTTTGCATGTTACATCGTTGTGAAGCCCTTGAAAAACCCACAAGGAATGTTCAAACATGCAAAGAAAATCTTAACATGCAAACCCTAAAAATAGCCTCTGAAGGCTGAATTCTGAAAGTCATCGTCTCATTTTGCATGTTATATCAGTGTGTAGGTTTCAGAAAACCCAGAAAGAATCTCCAGTCATGCATTGAAAATCTTTGCATATAAACCCTAAAATTTGCTCCGAAAGCTGAATTTGCTAAAAAAAATAGACAATTGTCCATTTCAGCTCAAAATTTGCAGACGAGGAGCCTGACATGTCCTGGATGCAGCATGACTGAGAGAACTTCAACAGTGCTGAAAGAACGCCCTAAATTTGGTACTTACTAAAAATTGTAAGTTGTCGAAAGTAACTGAAATTTTGCTAGGGACCTGCTGAAAGCATGTTGATTGCAATGTGAAGCTCAGATTCCAATTTATTCACTCATTTGACTTCAATTTGACCAGAAAATTCAAAGCCCTAATTCTCAGACTTAGCCAAAATTTCAATTCAAGCAGGCACATCCCCGGAAAGACAGACAGAACAAGAGAGACAACAGAAAAACTAAGCCAAAAGACCCAAACGGAGCCAAAATTAGGGGGTCCCTATTTTGAATAGGGTGATGTGTGAAAAGGTCACAATAAGACCACATTCCACAGTTACTATCTCCTACTTGCATTGAATGAAATTTACTCTACTTTAAGCTACTACTCGAATCAGAAGGATGAAGAAACCTTGCTAGCTACTCACAACAAAAGATGAGATCATCATCAATGAAAAATCTGTTTATTGAGAGAGTGTTCACAACAATTTCTTACAAAGTTTTCAAAGGAAAAACTTTCCTTCTTTAGACTACACTATCAATCTCTACTAAGCTATCTCTAAGTTGTCCCTCTATCTTCCTATCTCTGAGCTAATCTAATCTAATGAGGTACAAATGAGGGGGGATGCCCCCTTTTATAGCTATCCAAGTCCAATGGATGGCTCAGATTACAATCAAATGAAGGGCTCAAATCGAGCCACATAAGCCCTAACCCTAAAAACCGCCACCAAGAGGAGTGAGGCAATAAATGAGTCATTAATGTCCACCATCCTTCTAGAAGATTCCTGTCTGCAAATGCATTCACACTGTTCTTGTTCTTCTTCTCCACTACAAATTTGATGAGCCTGAGTTTGGTCAACGTTGCTTCAGCTCCTTGAATGGATATGGTAGGCGCGTTCCCGATCTAACTTCAAGCCTGAAACCTCTTTTCCTTGATGTCGTCTTCTTGAACTTTGAAGTACTTGATGGTGGCCATTAACGCTTGGGTTCTCAGCTTTCCCTCCATCCCGAGCTTGGAAGGATTCTTTCGTCTTGAACTCGAACATTTCTTCTTTGCCACTTGAGTTGGGCACATACTAGGTCTCAACACTTAGCCATTTCTTGCAACTTTTCTTCTTTCGAGGTTGAAATGTAGTCTTGGAGTACTTGCTCCATCTTCCTAAGTCATCATCCCTCGCCCCTACGTTCATTCTGCAAAACAAACAAAAGAAGAGCATCAAAACACTTTTAATATAAATCCAATTTACTTACCTGATCTCATGCTTTGACTTCCAAGGTCTGAGTGATCTCTGGATCTAATAGGGTTCATCACTTCTCTCTAGCAAACTTTGCTTTCTTCATAATTTTTCAACATCTGTAGGCTGGGCGTATCACAACTGTGCTTCATATTTCAATGTCTTAGAGAATTTCACTCATCTTGTACTCTGCTTCCTGTGTACCTTGAAGTTGTGCCGCAAAAACTTTTATCCAACTTGACGGCGCACTTAGAAGGTGTTGTTTTATTCCTCTCTGCCTTAGAAAATTTTCCAACCAACATGATACCCCCTTTTGCCTTAGCCAATTTTCCAGCCCATCTGCCTTAGAAACAATTTATTTCCTCTAGAAAATTTCATCACCCAAGCGTCTGAGCAAAAATCTTCATCTTAAAGTCTCCGGCAGGGCGTGAAGAATTTCAAAATCATCTCCTTGTTGAAGATGTCCAGTACCCAGAAGAGAATTTCCCTAAAAAAACATCAAATTCATTTGTCCATAGACGAAGGGGTACTTTTAATTTTTGCAATTTATACCTTAGAAAAACATTTCTCACCAAAGTTTATTTTTATTCCTCCTATCTAGGCGTACTTTCAGGGTTCAACTTTCAATTCATTACTCAGGAAACTCTCCAAGCATCCCTCCTATCTCAGGCGCATATGAGAGGGTCTACTTCCAATTTTGATGCCTTAGTTGAATTTTCATCTCCTCCATTGGCTTGGGCACATATAGAGTAGTGAACTTTTAGTTTGTTTTCCTTGGAAAATTCTTCAACTCTTCCTACAAGCCAAGGCACAAATGAGGGTATCTACTCCAAGTTTCATTGCCTTAGACATTTTCTCAAACTCTCCATGCAAGGTAAGGTGCATTTGAAGGGGCTTGCTTCAAGTTTTCATACTTAGTTTCAAACTCCTCCAAATCAAGGGCACATTCAAGACCTCGAGCTTTCAATCTTCCATACTTAGAATATTTTTCAAGTGCCCCTCTTTACCTTGGGCACATTTTGACTTTGGAGCTTCCAATCCTCATAACTTAGAAAAATTTTGAAGCCTCTCTTCTAGCTAGGCACATATGACCTTCTCTACTTTTCATTTTTAGTGCCTTGGAAGGTTTTCTCATCCCTTGTCATGCTAGGCGCATTCAGCCCTTCAAGCCTCTAGCTTTCTACACTTAGAAAATTTTCAGACATCTTCTTCCAATCAAGGGCGCATTTAGGACCTAGAGCTTTCAATTTCATGTACTTAGAAACTTTTCTAACTTCTCCTCCAAGTCAAGGCATATTTGATCCTCTATACTTTTGAGTTTACTTTCCTTAGAAAATTTTCAACACTCCATCAAACTAAGGCACATTTAAGGGTCTGCAATTCAAGTTTAAATGCCTTAGAAGGATTTTGAGTCACCTTCTTTCCTTTAGGCACATTTGGACCCTTCAACTTTCATTTTTTACACTTAGAAAATTTTCCAATGCTTCTTCAAGTGTAGGCGCATTCACTACCTTGAGGTTCCATTTTCTATCACTTAGAAATTTTCACATCCACTCATCTTTCATTTTCTCTCAAGGGCGCATTTAGGGATGGGAGCTTCAGATTTCAAGTACTTAGTAAATTTTCTAATCCACCTCAAGTAGCTAAGGCGCATATGTGGGTAGGAGCTTTCAATTTAGACACTTAGAATGTTTTTCAGCCTTTCAACCTTCCAAGGGCACATTTCCATGGGTGAGCTTCTAGTTTCATCCCTCAGTAGAATTTCTCACACTTCTCCTTCAAGTTAAGGCGCTTCTTAAAGGGTGTGCTTCAAATTTGCAAGACTTAGTAAAATTTTCAGTCATCTCTCAGGCTAGGGCACATTTCAACATGTCTACTTCCAATTTTCCAGACTTAAACAAATCTTGAGCTCTCCCAAGTTGCTAAGGTGGATTTGAGGAGGGCTACTTTCAATTTCATTAGACTTAGATGAATTTCCCAGCTTTCGTCAGACTTAAGGTTGATTGTTCATGATGTCTTCAGCTTGCCTTGACCTACTATTTTTAGAAAGTCCTTAATTTTTCACTCTTCTAAAGCTTGGATTGATCTGAAATTTCAACCACAGGACCCTGATGACCCAGTTGATCTGTTTGCACTGCCATCTTGTGCTAACTTGCTATTTATAGCACGTTTCTGGAGGTGTTTTACCATTTATAGTAACTGCCTAATTTTGAGACTTCCACAACTCCATTTAACTTGGAATCCGACTGGTGTGATCCTCATGGGTTAACTTGCCTGTTCACACTGGCGCCTGCTACTGACTTACTATTTATAGCCTGTTTCTGGAGTGCCTTACTATAAATAGTAAGTGCTCGAATTGCCTTCAAATTTCACCTATGGAATCCTTGAAAGATACTGATCGCAGTGGGATACATCGGTTTTCGGAAATTCTGGTGTTTGACCCCTCATTTTGGGTCTCGAAGCTAGAAACCCTAATCTGTCTTGCATGTCAATCAAATGATCTTCGTTTGACCCCGTTTCTATTGCACTTTGCTCTGTTCGCGATACTGAGGTGTTGGGCAGCTACCGGAATGATCCTGCTAAAAATAGTGTCTGAAAAAATGACCAATCAGCTGCCGAATGAGTTTGCATGTCACACAACCCGAGAGATCTCAAGAAACCCAGAAAAACCCAAAAAAATGATCAACATGTGAACACTGGCTAAAAATAGCAAGTTTCTGAAAGTGATCAACTCTGCTTGCATGTTACCTCATTGCGAAGGTCTCAAAAAACCCATAAAGAATAACTTGACATGCGCTAAACCCTAAAAATAGCCTTTGAAGACAACTCCTAAAAAAAATACTAATCCTAATTTGCATGTTATACCACTGCGAAGCTTTTGAAAAACCCACAAAGAATGTCTAGACATGCATAGAAAATTCCAACATGCAAACCCTAAAAATAGCATCTGAAGACAGCTCCTAAAAAAAGGTCTTGATCCTTGCTAAAAATAGAAAGTTGTCTGTTTCAGCTCAAAACTTGCAGACAAATAGTTTGGCGTGTCCTGGATGCAGTGTAACGATCGGAACTTCAAAAGTGTTGAGAAAATGCCCCGAATCAGGTACTTACTAAAAATAGTAAGTTGTCAGAATTCGATGAAACTTTACTAGGGACCTATTAGAAGCCATCTGATTGCAGTCCCAAGCTTAGATTTCAATTTATTCACTCCATTTGACTTTAAACTGACCAGAAGACTTAAAACCCTAATTTTATAGACTTAGCCAAAACTCATGTTCAAGCTCAACGGCGAGCACATCCCCAGAAAGACAGATAGAACAAAAGAGAGAAGACAACAAAACAAACCAAAAAACCAAGCCAAAAGACTCGAACAAAAAATTAGGGGTCCCCATTTGCAATGGTGCGATGTGTCAAAAGGTCACAACAGTATCCTTAGTATTGTGACAGAGTTGGTTAAGTGGGGGTACACACCAGAGCTCAAATGGCAACTGAAGGGGAAAAATCTTCCTTTCAGTGGCATGCCGAGTCTTGGAGAATAGTTAAACTGCAAAGGGAATCCTAATCTTTCTTTTGTATTTACATAACAATTTAATAAAAAAAAAAATGCATTAGATAAATGAAACTGATGCTTGATAAAAACCTTTCAGCTAGAAAAGTGAAGGTTGATGTTAAGCTTGAGTAAAATTCTCTTGGTAAACCTGTGTTAAAGGTAATTGATTGCTATACTAAGGAAGAGCAACCATCTTTATGGTGTTTGTTATAATGACTTATAATTCTGCTATCCAGACGATTCCATTTGAAACATTGGATAGAAATAAAATGTCGAATTCCTGTAAGCTAGGTAAGCTAGAAGATAGGATTAGCATTAGTCCATGAATGTTGTTAGAATGGTTAAACAAATCAAACCGATTAGGAAAGATTGGTGGAAACTATTAACAGATAGAAAAGCTAAGTAAATGTCACTTGGGAGAATTATGAAGAAAACCATCAAAAATTTCCTTATCTTTGATGAACAATTGAGAACATTATATTTATGTTTATGTTTAAATTCGAGACTTTGAATAAACAATCATCGAGGACGATGATTCTTAAGGGGAAGAGTATGTTACATCCCCTCTGACTCAAACATGTTAATGACAATGGAATTATGGTCGTTATGTTAGTTGCAAGTAACTACTTTCATGTGAATGTGAAATTAAGAATAAAATAGATGTTTTATTTATCGTAACTAAAATGTTAACAATCTTTAATTTTGCAAGTGAATTTATTATTCACGTGAAGATGAATGTGATCATGAGATTATATTTAAATATATATATAAATATATTTATAAACATTGAGAACAATCTAACCACAATCCTTGTCAGTGGATGCAAGATTGCCGACGCCATGAGAGAAAAGGGAAATATTGTCAGGGAAAGGACTTGGTTAACAATGGATCAATTTTATCATCAACCTTGAGTCGGTGTAAGACAGTGTATCAAAATCATAACTTGGCCTTAAGGAATTTAATATAATTATAATTAAACAAGTTAGTTGCAGCTCAGCTGAAAGTTAGTTGACAGTTGAAATTTTAAACTATAGACTGGATAGGTTGTTACAACATTCACTACCTTGAGCTTCAATTTCCACACTTAGAAAAATTTCAAGTCAGCCTCTTCCATGGTGGGTGCATTTGGGAGGGTCTACATCCATTTTACAACTTAGAAAACCTTTTATCTAACCCCTTTCTAACTTGCGCGCATTTTGGAGGGTGTGCTTCCAATTTGCATACTTAGAAAAATTTCTAACTTCCTCTCAATCTTGGGCACATATGAGTTGGGGTCCACCGTTGGATGAAGAAGGACAATTGGTTCTGGTTCCTGAGGAGATACTTGATGTCAGAGAACGTTCCTTGAGGAATAGAACTATCAGAGAATGTTTGGTAAAGTGGAAGAACCTGCCTATGGAGGATGCAACTTGGGAAAGTGATGAGATATTGCAGCATCCTAGTTTGCGATTGCTTGAGGACAAGCAATCTTTGGGAGGGCGGACTGTAATGTCCCCTTCTCAAACTTGATCGCTCATGTGACCGTTGGCCTTTTTTCTCTCGAAACCCGGAAGGCTAGCCTGAAGGTAAAATTAGGGTTTCCTATTTTGAGGGAGGTCATTGCTCGCAGATGGTGATTCAATGGCTGATTCCTTCCGGTTTCTCTCAGAGGGCTTCGTAGTGGTTTGTTCATCTCGGCTTTCTGAGCACTTCCAGGAATTTACTATTTTTAGTAAATTCTATTTTTGGCAGCTTTCCAGATGAGTTCAGCTCGGTTGACTTCCTGCTTCAGTTTGGTCAGATGTTTGGCTTAGTATTGGCTTCAGGGCACCTTCAGAGGGATAAGCTAAGTCATTTAATTAAAAAGTCACGTTTAAATATTATATTTTAACGTTGACCATGGGCCTAGATTAATGACTTAAAGATGTTTTAAAAAGGGGGCCTTTGAGGGTGGCGCCCTCATTAAAAGAATATTTTAATTATTGCAAAGTCAAAGCAAGGATATGAAGGGCGAAATTATCAAAGCATGATATTTATTTAAAATATCAAATCTTAAGCCATAAAGGAGAAATACGCCATCTTGAGGAGATGAGAGGTTTTGACCTAAAAGCTGATTTTAGGGTTTCGTGAAGTCAAACGAAACTTATAAAGAGGAGTCTTGTGCATCATTTTGGGCATCTTTGGACGACTATACTGTTATGCTGCCGGATTGGCTCTGGGACTGCTTCGAGGAATGAAGGCTTCCTAGCTTGGGCATCACTTCGTGTTTGGAAGACAACATCTAGTGGTGAATCATTGTACTGTGAGTGCATTTAGTTTGAGCATTGTGTTTAGCTTCTTGCATTGTTAAATCTGTCTTGGGCATTTTAGTGTTTCAGCATTTTAGCATCATTTAATACAGCAGATTGCATGTTTTATTCATATCTTGAAAAATACAAAAATAGTCCTTCTGGGTATCATCTCATTCTCTTTGTTTGTCAAGGGTAATCATATTCTCCAGTTTATAGATTTTCTAGTGCTTGCATTATTTTTAAAAGTGAAATCGCCTTTCTCAGCAAGGCCGTACCTTTTCAGCCTTCTTGGGATTCGTGCATTAAACATTCGTTGCATATTGAGTGTGGGTTAAGTTGCTGGGGTGGGCGCCATCATCATATTAGTCTTATGCATCTTAGTTTGGGCAATTTGAGTGAGTTATAAGGGAGATATGAGCATTTGAATCAATTCATAGGCTGCTGGTTTTAATTACAAAATACAGATTTGAGGAAAACAGAAGTAAGTACCTAAAATAGAAGTTGTAATGAGAGATGCTTCAGTGGGTAACACAAGTTAATTCAATTTTCAATTTATTCATTTTTCAACTCCCTCACTGACCAGGCGACAAAACCCTAATTTAAGACTTGGCCAGAAATTTCATTTTAGGCCCAAGGACGGGAATCCCAGAAAAAGACAGACAGAGAGAGAGACCAAAAACCAAAGCCAAAAGACCCAGAATGGAGCAAAATTAGGGGTCCCCATTTGAATGAAAAAGGTCTAGAGGTCCCCATTTTGAATGGGGTGATGTGTGAAAAGGTCACAACAGGACATAATTTTTTTTAATGTATTTCCATTTTCTCTTCATTGTGTTGTATTTGTTGTACATGCTAAGGTGAACAGGATTCTACGCTTGATACTATCTTTCCTAGTGCATTAAAAATCATCAAGTTTAAATGTTTACCAATTTAGTTAGTGCTTAAAACTTTACCAAGCAAAACAAAGTTGAAGAACTTACTTGTGTGTTCAAGTTGTTTTGTTTCTCCAAGAATCAGAAGTTTTATGTTTTAATGTGTTTTCCCTTTGGCCTTGTATTTGCTCTCATTGAATTGTAATATCTGCTATGTTTTTGTCTATTGGGCCTTTGATCATATGGCCTTCAAAGACTGGTTTAATGTCTGATATTATCATCTTTTCCTTACTAGAGTATTTTAGCTTTCATAGTAGTAATTTTGTTACCTTTTATATTCAAACCAGCTCTGAAATATAATATCTCCACTGCTAGGTGTAAGGTCTTATTTACCTCCTAAATACTGTTGGCTATACTTAAAATAACTTGAGTAACTTACACAGTGGAGCTCCTTTATTACAAGGAAAAGTCCGTTGGAGGCAAGCCAGTCTGCTTGAGGCAAGTCTGCAGTCAACAAAATTGCCATTGACTTGAATGTATGGTGCTTCTTCATGCTAGTTTAAAGAAACTATATATATCTAGGAATATACCAAACAGATGCAGGCTTAAAGTTTAACTGATTTTTTTTGGATTCATATCCGTATAACCTAATATACGAGATTAAAGAAGAATAATGTAGCAATTTTCTGTTTATGTGGTGCATCAGTAATGTTCGCTCTGAAATATTTCCCTCATCCTTACTATTTAATAAAATATGACAATAAAGGAGGAATATTCTTACCCATTATTTGTCTCATTTATTTCCAAGTAATTTCCTACCAGATTTCTGCATATAGAGAAACTTAAATTTAATATGTTGTCCAATGAAACTGATAGATCATAGAAAGAAGCTTGTTGAATATAGTTTCCAAAAATAGACACATGTATCAAGAAAAGAAGCTGCATATATTTGAAAAAGATGAAAGTAAAGAAAGATGTAAATAGAGAAAAAGAGGCACAATAGTAGAGTTTTGTCAAATCCATTTCGAAAGAGCTTGAAAAAGTACAACTGATGACTTGATTTCAATAAAGCTATCCACTCCCTCTTGACTTACACTTTCAAAGTTGTGTCATTGGACCAGGTTGGAAGAGTTCCTGAAAATAGATTGTAAGATAGATCTCTGGGACATAGGACATCAATGCTAAAGTCAGTCTAAATTACAAGTAAAAGTCAAAACTAAGACTTCACAAACAAAAGAAACTCAGATAGTTTGAGATTTCTGCTCCCACAAGTCCAATTTCTCTATAAATGGAAAATAAATCTAGGTACGTTGACATTAACACAATGATCCAATTTCAAAATATAAGAATCAACAATTGCAAATAGAAAAATAACAGCAGATACATCTTCTATGAAAAAATAAAATATGAAAGAAGGGATGTTTGACTGATCTTAACATATTGAAAACACAAGGAAGAGATCCTAATGTAAGACAAAGAGCTTTCATTCAACAAAACAACTGCTATCAAAGGACTTAAATATCTTCTTACCAATATTAGTTACTAACCTGTATATTAATGAAATTGTTTGATACAACCTATGCTAGCCATTTATTCTAAAAATAATTTATGATGATTTTCATTCAAAGACAAGTTACTTCTATTTGAGTTTTGTATGTTGATTTGAACACATGTACCAAGACAACCTAAAGATAATTCCCCTTAACTAGAAAAGGTGGCAGTTTAAAAATAAATATTTAGTTAAATGAACCAATGGCATAGGTTTTTACAAGCTCATGTTAGACACCTAAAACAATTCTATAAGAACATTAGTGTTTCATCAAATAAGAAATCATTGCTAGTCAAGGACATAGAAAAGATAATTTTTCCATTAGAGTTATATGTATTCTATATCTCAACTATATTTCTATTGACTCTTCAAGGCTCAATACTAATTTCCATCTTTCATAGCTTCTCCAATTTTTCTATTGTTTCCATGTTCCTTAGTTATTTAGAATTTACTAGACATTGTGCCTTCTAATTTTTTCTAAGTTTGATGCTAAGCTACTAGGTTTTCCTGAACTGATTATTGTTCCTGTACCCAACCAGATTAGGTTCAAGAGCAGTGATGGGAGCATCCCAGGAGCGGCAACGGCAACATCCTAGGAGCGAGCAAGGAACGTCCTTGCCTCTCAAGATCACTATAGGTATGCCATAGGAATACCCACAACAAACCCAAGATGCTCATTGTCTACTCCTAGACGCTCCCAAATGCTCCTATGGATAGAAAATATTTAGAACGCCCAAAAAAACTATTGAAAAAATAATTTTTAAAACAAAAACATCAAAAAAAAATCCTAAAAAGCACCTTGAACCCTACATGCACTCTTATGTTTGTTGTTTGATAAACACAACTCTATTTCACACAAAATCATTCTTCCTATGTTATTTTTGCATTTTGAAAGGGTAGCTGGTCTTTTTTTATGGAGGACAATCGCAAACTACTTAATTTCACTATTAAGTGATAAAATTGTGAAAATGTTGTGCACCTTGAAAGTTTGTGTGGTTTCAAAGCCCTTAATTTGGGCTTGGTGGTAAGGGATCTACCCCTCAACCCCGCCCTATATCATGACAAGGAATGCACCAGGGGCACTGGCCCTAACCTCGCAAGGGGCATTGCCCCTTGACCCCACTGGGGGTGTTGCCCCCAAACTCCCACGATGAGTGCTGCCCTCGACCTCAATGGGGATGTTGCCCCCAAACTCCCACGATGGGCACTACCCCTTGACCTTGCTAGGGGCATTGCCCCCAAATTCTCGTGATGGGTGTTTCCCCTCGACCCCACTAGGGGCGTTGTCCCCAAACTCCCATGATGGGCGCTGCCCCTCAACCCCCATGAGGGGTGTTTCCCTTCAATCCCAATGGGGTCTCCACTCCCAACCCCCACTATCTATTGTGATCTCTTGTCACATAAGAAACTTGATTATAATGAGGGGTTCTGGGAGTGGAGACCAAAACTAACAACTTAGACAATTATCTTTATGACTACCATAATATCATTGATCAATGATGAAGTATCATACTATCAAAGATTCAAATGTCATTATTATTATTAAATATAATATTATATGATATATATAATATTATATCATATATACTATATTATATAAATATATATTATATTATATAATATTTTATCATATATATATATATACAATTGTACCCAAATGTACTATACCCAAGAAAAAAAATCACCATACTGACGTACCAAAACCCCATACCCATAATCGACCCCATATCAAAACTGGCAACTTAGGTTTGATGCTAATCACTATGCTTTAACACATGTATACTATTATAGAGACATCCAACCACATTGTGATTAATTAGCAAAGACAATATGTTTCTTACATGAATAATTGAGAGACTAACCTTCAATCTCCATGTTCAATTTCCATAATGTTGGCGTTACAATTTGCACCTCTGGAGTGTGTATTAGCAACGGATAGCTATGCATATATTAACTGCTCTTCAAATTAGGAGGGGAAGCTCCCTCTTTTGCTGATATGCGTGAAAAAGTAAATTATACTAAATCCTATCTTTTTGACTCAGCTGGAAGAGGCACAAGGTTAAGAAAACCAATACATTGCAGCTAAGGTTTTTCTCTAGTTTTGTAGATTCTTAACTACAACTAAACTAATGCTTAAATTATCCTATTTCATCAAGAAAACAGAGCATGAGGACTTAGGAGCAGGGAGTATTTGATGATAAATTTTATATCAGGATTTCCAAGGAGGAGGAACCCCTATCCGAGGTGTAGGCTGAAATAAAGGTTATTGGTAACAACATCAAACAACAAACTTAATTTCTAAATTCCCAAGGAGGAGGAACCCCTATCCGAGGTGTAGATATGAAACAAGCTTATTGGAAACAACACTTAAACGACAATCCTTCTTTCTAAATTCTTGAGGAGGAACCCCTATCCGAGGTGTAGTTATTAAAGAAAAACTATTAATCACAACATCAAACGATAAACTCTACTTCTAAATTCCCAAGGAGGAGGAACCCCTATCCGAGGTGTCGATATGAAACAAAGCTTATTAATTGTAGGTGTCTCAAATAGCACCTTTGGAGTGCTTATTGGAAACAGTTAGCTATTGCAAGTGTGTTAGTAACTGCTCTTCAACATAGGAGGGGAAGCTCCCTCTTTTTGCTGATGTTTGCGTAAAAAGTACAGTAAACTAAAGTTCCTATCTTTTTACTCACCGGTAGAGCAGAAGGATGCATAAAGTACAATGCATTGCAGCTAAGGTTTTCTCCAGTTCCTGTAGATCTTAACTACAACTAAGCTAACTTTTAATCTATCCTATCTCCTCTAGATAAATAGAGCAAGAGAATATAGGAGCAGGCATGTAATGGTTCGATCACTTATACGAACTGTCTCTCAGAATGCATTTGAAGGCTCTGAACTTCCAAATTTACACCAAAATAGAATCCACACAAGTAATCTTCAAATGGTAGGCTATATCTCAGGATTCCCAAGGAGGCATTATGTCCTTTCCGAGGTGTACGCTGAAATGTAGACTACTAGAAACAGCAAAGAACGATAATCTTACTGCCTAAATTCCCAAGGAGAGACAATGATCTTTCCGAGGTGTAGATTGTAAGAAGATTATTGAAAATAACATACAATGATAGATTTTTAGATTTTTAGATCAAAGGCAAGGTAGCTCTCCTGATTTATTATCTCAATCTTCGATCAAAGGTTACACTTTGGGACAACTTGTTTCAAAGAGACAATCACACATGAAGCGATCAACCAAGAATACATGAACATGGATTGAACACACCTATCTGAATACAGAGAACACAAGTTGTACTTGGTGTTTAACTATAACAAATACAATTCAAGAACATATACTAAGTGAACAAAGTCGAAGGCTTTTTAGCTCAGCGTTTTGCTGTCGTGAAGTAAAGTTACAAAATAATGAGCAAAGGCTCTTATTTATAAAACTCAAAGGAGTAGGCAACCCTAAAGTCTCCTTGAGTTAACATTGAGTTCTTCCCAATCAATCAACAAGATTTATTCCTATGTTTAAAAGTAGGTAACCTAATAGTTAACTGGAAATCTACTTCAGTTAACTGAAACTAAACTAAAAGAGAACTCCAAATAGAAAAGTGTCTCCAAAATAGACATCCACAATTAGTGGAGATAGATATCCATAATTAGTGGAAGTCCAAAATAGACATCCATAATTAGTGGAAATAGACATGCATGATCTATGGGACAGTGAATTAACTTGGAAAAAGGCATCAAGTTAACTCTTGTTTGTTGTAAATGCTATTTTGGAGGGTAGGACATCCTAACTGGGTGTTTTACACCTCATCACATCTAGTCAACAGTTCCTCTACCCAGTCGTTGACTGCCTCTGCATCTAGGCAACTAATACTGTGCAAGATGATGACGTTTTGTCGCAACATTTCTTCACCACTCGCAATCTGCTCTTGATATTCTATCTTCTTTGCAGCCTGCGTCATCCAACCTTGTTGACATGAAGTGTGGAAGGAAGTGTGGTAGTAATCGGTGGTAGCTCTATGTTTGGAATGACTACCTTCCACATTTTCGCTATCCATTGAATAGTGATGTAATTTACGCCTTCCAAGGCGTCCAACTTGACTACGGGCTTCACTTGATGCATGTCTGTGTCGAGTGTTTTCAGAAAGTCGTGAAGTAGGACCATTTTGGTCTTGATTTCAACTTGAGAGTACTATATTATGAAAAACTTGACTGTTGACTGGAAACAAGGATATGTTCAAACAACTTTTCTGAACACCCCTAAAAATAGCCCCCCGTCGAGAAGTTTTTTTTTTGAAAAAATATGACACCTAGGTATTGTAGGTGTTTCAATGTTGAACAAACCTAGTTTGTTTGATTTTCAAAATTGTGACTTTTTTCAGAAAACCCTAAAAATAGGGGCAGCAAGGTTATTGTTTCTAGAAAAATCTAACACATGGGTTTTGTTGAAAAAGTTGTGTTGATCATACCCAAAAAGTCAGATCTGTGAATAACCTCCATTTATTTGGACATGCAAGAAGATCTAAGACAAGAATAGAGGAAAAAGACAAGAAGAAGTTTGGAAGTTATCAATTGCCTATCTAGGTCTTCAAGAATAATTATGCCTGAAGATGCAAACTCTGATAAATTGTCCCTCTGTGCAACTAATTTTTGAAAATATGAAGAACAATGAAAACCACTCTGTTAGATCTTCAAAAACCATTGGAGAAGAAAAATGCTTGTTCTTGGCTTCAACTTGCAAAGACAAATGTTGAATAATGACGCCTAGGCTTGATAAATATCATTTGATGTTGAAGCAATCAAGTTTGGCTGCCAACACATGATTGAGCAGTTCATCTGTTTGATCTGGAGTTCAAAGCACTAATTTCCACCAACTTGGGGACGTTTTAGACATGAAAAGCCTTCAAAATATCCTAACTTCAGTCAATTGGTCTAGTTTGACTTTAGGTGTCCCTTTTTGAGGAGTTGAACATTTTTAATTCTTCTTTTTGTGACGAAGTACCTCCTTTCAATCTCTGATTTTGGTTGCTCAGTTGATCCTGAGGTGTTGCTGACAGATCCATTGCTAAGATGGAACAACTCTGATGAAGAGTGCTTGGGAGTCGCAAAGCTCAAAACCTGAGTCTAGTGTCTCTAGTTCTTGGGCGCCTTTTCCCAAGAAGGTGCATTTTTTTACCAAACTTAGCCAATTTCTTGAGTGTTCTTCAATTCCTCCAGTTTGACCATCAGTGCTCTGATCTGAGATCACCAATGACTAATGATTCTGGTGATCTTGCTGAAACATGGGATGGATAACCAGTTCAGTCCCGGAAAGGATGACTGGCTTCACAAATCCTAAAAGTTGATTTAGGTACCTTAAAATCTTGGGCGCCCCTGGCTTGTAGGGGCGCCTTTGACCTTTTGACTTGTTATTTTCAGTTTGCAAACTTTCACGAATGCTCCCAGTTTGATCTCTGTCGTCAGATGTTTGATTTATCTGTTGAACTCACTGACAATGTCATTGTTGAGATTGATCAAAATGGAGAAGGTCATCCTGGAGGTTATTAAGCTTGCAGACTGCATCTAATTGCCCAAAAAGTTGGGCGCCTATTTCTAGGAAGTTGCATTTTCCTTTAGACTTAACCAATTCTTTGTCTTTCATTTTTCCTTTGCTTCTAGCGTTTTATGATTGATCTTTGTTTGTGAGTGCTTGACAGGTCTTGTGTGCTTGCAACTAGATTGGTCACAAAGCTGAAAGGATGCTGAACAAATGCCTTGCAAAAAATAGTTGTTGAAACTTCATTTGGTTTCCCAAAATGATGGGCGCCCCTGGCCAGCAAGGGCTCTTTTTCTTTGATGCTCATTGATTTACCCTCCGTTTCACATGCTCGGATGATTGACAGCTATCGTCATTTGATACGTCTCGTGAGTTAGTTGTTGGATCCATCACGAAGCTGAGCTGGATCTTGGGAGATCATCTGGAGGCTACCAATCCAAAGACTAGTATCTGATAGCTTTGTTTCTTGAGCACCCCTAGTCAGTAGGGGCTCTTTTTCCATGATTGATTGCCGTCTTTGATGACTTTCGTTTTCAGCACCTCCTTGCCTTCATTTGACAACGTTCGATGAATCTGTTGAATTTGCTTGACGATCCATAGTAAAGCTGGCAGAATTATGGAGAAGATGACTGTCTCAAAAAAACTTGATAGATGCATTAGACTTTCTGAACTCACGGGCGCCCCTAGCCAGCAGGGGCTCTTTTGGCTGCATTTTCATCATTTTCTTTAAAAATATTCATCTCCTCGTGTTTTGTGTTTGTCGTGTAGCTTGACTGCTTTGAGCATTGTTGTCAACAACGCGAATGCGTGCATCTTAGCAAACACCTTCACCATGCTGCATGTACGGGTGTTGGAAAAATGACTTAGGCACGGACTACGTAGCACCTTTCTTGTAGCAAGGCATGCATCTTCCAGACTTAGAATATTTTCAGCGTTTTTCAACCTTTGAGAATCCCCTCGATCGGGAAGCATCTTTTTGATCATCATTCACCATGGATTCTTCCTTGAAGCATCTTTTTGATCATCTACCATTAATGGTTGCGAAGGTCCTAACTTTTCTCCTGAAAAAATGAAGTAGACCCACCAGAGTAGAACAAACTTTTTGGTGATTTTGACTTGACCAATGTGATCGTGAAGTAAAATTATCCTATCAAAATCATTTTCAACTAATTCTGGAAAGGTCCCATTTTCAGGGGTTTTCCTAAAAACAGGGGTACGAAACCCTATTTTTCAAATTTTCAAAATTTTGCAAGTATCTTCCTTGACATAAACCCACAAAAAGACTACTTTTTTTGACCTAAAACGGACTTTTGACAACAATTTTACATGATTTAGACCATTTTGATCAAAATGCCTTATTGAAGCAAAAATTTATTTTGGGTACAACATTAATCACAACAAGAATAAAAATGGGACAGCAAATTGCATAACGAAACACACACACAATGAACGATCAAACCAGCATTATATTTAACTAAGTGAATAGATACAAAATAGCAATATTGCACGGCAAGGTGGGCACAACAATTTGTTATCACAACAAAAGTTAATTACAAATGAGCAAGGGTGCTCTTCTTTATCGAACTCCAAGGAGTAAGGAACCCTAAAATCTCCTTGAGTTTACAATCAGTCTTGCAAGCATGCAAGAGTTTATTGCTAAACCCAAATGTATGCAACTGTATAGTTAACTAGAAAACTACCATTAGTTGACTAAAACAAAACTAAACTAAATGGACGTTTGCAACACACAAGTCCTTATTGAAATGAAAAGTCAACTGATAACTAACATCAATAACTGGATCCTAACTAAAAGTCTGACCTCCTCCAAAAGATATCCCGAAGATGAGATAAGCATGCATGAAATCAGCAATTAGAACTCAAGAATGACGTTGAGTTGACTGTTGCTTATGACTCTATCCTCAGAAATAACTGGGAGATCCATTTGTCTGTCTACTCCAAGCCGTTTAGAGCAATCATCTCCTCCATGAACTCATTAACTATCTCCTCTTCTGGCACTCTGATACTATCCAAGATGATAGATTGCTTGCACAATGCCTTCTCTCCATCCTTGATCATTCTCTGGCACTCTTTGATTTCTCTGGCTAACTTGTTGAAGCTTGTTGACATCACTGAGAAGTGATTCAATTTGGATGCCACAAGCTCACCATCAAGACTGTCATGAACCAAATTCTGGAACTCACTTAACACAACATCGAGATCAATGTAATTACCATTCTCATGAAGATAATGGCATGGGATTTGAGTGACGAATCCACTCACAAGTTTGAGTGCTTCGGCAACATCTTCTTTGATTGCATCCAGCTTTGTAGAGATTCTTTCATATGTTTCCACTTTGAAGAGGTGTTGTTCTCTCCAAGCGAAAAGCTTTCTTTTATCCTCATCTGCTACAACGGCGTCGTATGCAACTGCCAACTGAGAAATAAGAACCAAGTCCTTCGATTTACCCTCAACCATAGTCAATTCAAGTCACTAGATTCCCTGACGAAGATCATGTGCCTCATACCTCAATTGATACAACTCTGTGAGAAGGTATATGCCTGCAACAATGAAATCCTCGACCTAGTTGTCCAAGAGCTTTCCACGATTGACTAACCGACTCAGCTTCTATTGAGCTGCAGGTGTCTCTCGAAGCTGTGGAAGAATAGCCACCCTGCTTGAGGTTCCATGAAGAAGATCCAAGATATACTGTCATAGCTACTTATTCTTAGCCTTGAGGGCTGCCTTGTCTTCTCCATCCTTCATGACTCGCTCTTCAAGATTACTTGCAGCAACCATAAAGAGGCTCACGTCCACGTGTCGTGTGCTCCTGCCAAGATTAGCTTTGACAAAGGTGAAATCACCAACTTCAACTTCATCCAAACTCTTTCCTTCCAGTGGTGTAGCAACTTCAACAATGATCTCTGCCTCAGGATTCTTCTCTATGTGTACCTACTTCTTGCTCTTCTTTTTTTGACATATCCTGATAGGGATTGCCAAACTCAAATAGATCAAGCTAATAGGAAAGCTTCCGCCTTCTTCTTCCCAAAGTCCTCTCAAGCCAACACAAGTGATCAATGTCAACCTCTCTAGGTGAAACTACTACAGTTGTGTCAACCTCTGGTGGATCAATTGGTACTGAAGTTTCACAAATCGGCAATTCTGGCTCTGAGTAAATATCAATCTAGATGGGAGATGACCGAGGAGAAAATGGTTAACCAGGAGATGAAGAACCAACTTCAGCTTGCACAACTGGCTCTATTGGAACTTCCAACGCTTTCTCAATTTGCTTTTGCTTACATGTGTTCCTTCCCTTTGTGTTTCTACTAACTCTGACACCTTTAGGTGGATGCATTATGGTCTTAACTCTAGGTCTCGACCTTGATGTAGAAGGTAGTGAAGAAAACACCACTAGCAGCTCTGCAACTAGAACTACCTTCTGCCTTCTCTTGTTGTCCAAGAAATACATGCTAGTCTTAACAACTCCTCTCGACAGCTCCTCAACTAAAGTATTCTCCCTAATATAACAATCTGGTTGGCGAAGTGGCTGGTGAGCAACTTGATCCTCGACGAATGTGCCAAGTAAAACCTCTCCATCATCATCTGACAAACCTTCAATGTCTTTTGATAGAAAATCAGCAAGCTGAGGAAGAGTAAGTCTACAATAATGACGTTTGCGCACTTCAAATTCATCTTCACAGTTGACCCAAAAGTCCTCAAGTGCTGGCCTATGTGACTGACTTCGCTCCAACCGAGCTGCATAGTGACCCAAAGGATCATAGGAATGCTTCTCAGTGAGATAATTGAGATTGAGTTTTGACAACTCATTGCTCATCAACTTGCAATCAGCAGCCGTCCTACGTTTGAAAATACCCAATCCAAAAGGAAAGGTGAACACTTGCTTGTGCTGATTGCGAAGAAAAGAGTGGACATCGTGACCCTGTGTTAGGAACTCCATGAACAAGACCTTGTCCAACGGATATCTAGGTAGCATCATAGGCTCTCCCGTGTAACCATACACTCGAATATATGTGAAAGTGGGAAACTGGATGAACCAATCTGCCCAACTCTCCATTGTTGATTTTGCCTCGACTGATATTCTAATGTGCATCTCATTATCAAGGTCTCTAACTGTCTTCATCAAGAAGTGATCATTCACCAGTTTGAAATCCTGTTCAACCTTTGAGAACTCCAATTGTGGGAAGTATTCGTGAACATGTTGAACGCCAAGGGTTCCAATGGTCTTCAAAGTTCTAAAATTGCCTTGGAATGCAATTAAGTAGACAAGATAAGAAACCATGTGAAACTCGTGGATTTTAAGGAATCTTGTGATTTGCTAGTGAATGACTTTGCTGATCAACATAGCCCAGTCAAAGTGCTCCTTATTGTCGATAATTCGGGAAATGAAATAGAACATCCACGATTGGAAAATATGAGCCTCCTCTTGACCTGTAATCCGATTGAGCAAAGTTATCAAGATAGCGACCCCATTCTTGAACTCCCCACGACCAAGGTTCTTCAGCATGTTGGTTCTTTGTTCTTTTAGCCACCTTTGAGCAACCTTTCTCTAAGATCTTTCTTTGTCTCCATGCCATATCTTTTCGCAATCCTCCATGACTAAGACAAAATTGTTTGAACGAGGTCGAATGGCAAAGCACTTCTCAATATCCCTCCACTAGAGGCTGCAAATGACTCTCCCATCAGCTGATCTGATTTGTCTCATAGATGAGTCGTAATGCTTAATGCAAGCAATGACGAACTCAAGATCGAATACCACGATAAGAATAGATGCTTTTGCGAGCAAACCTAAGCAATCAAGATTCTTGAGTGTCGAGTTGTCAATGCCTTCCAACATGTTCAATTGGATGACTGGATAAACGTGAACCAAGTTTGTATGAGAGGTTTTCAAAAAGTTGTGAACTAAGACCGATTTGGCCTTGTATTCTATTGGGTTGAATTGCATTTTGAAAATATTGACTTTTGACTGTAAAGTCGGATATGTTTGGAAAAACTTCAAAAAAAGCTAAAAATGGCTCCGAATGAGGCTAAAAATACCCAGTTGAAGGAGAATTTTTAGGAATTTTTCTGAAATGTGGGTTTTGTATAGAATTAAATTCTAAGCCAACCCAGATCGTCAGAAACTCGAAAAAATGAGTTTTACTAAGGCATGCAAAGGCTTTTCAGAATAGAAACTATAGGGGCTGTAAGGGCATTGGGGGCAATTTTTCCCAAGAAAAACTAGCACATGGGTTTTGTAGGCACTAATGAGTTGAACAAGCCCAAATGATTCGATTTTGGAAAAACTGAGCTTTTCACCCGCATGTAAGAGAATCTTCGGAAAAAAGCACAAAACTTCAAAATGTGAAGTAACGGGGCAATTTTCTCCAAAAATTTTGAAAGATGGGTTTTGTTGCTGACGCTGAATTATGTGAACCTAGATGATCAGATTCTGAAAAATATGTTGTTGCAAGAAAACGAGAGAAAACCTAAGACAAGTGTTGGCGTAAAAACTAACACCTTTGGAGTGTAGGTTTGTACGGACAGCTATGCACACTGCGTAATGAGTGCTCTTCAAATTAGGAGGGGAAGCTCCCTCGTAGTGCTGAAATGCGTGGAAAAGAAAAGTAATCTAAGTCCTATCTTTTTGTTCTCAGCTGGAAGAGGCACAAGGTTAAGAAAACCAAAAACGTTGCAGCTAAGGATTTTCTGGTTTCGCAGATCATTAACTGCAACTAAGCTAACTACTTTAAATCTATCCGGACTTTCCTCAAGAAAACAATGTGGGGAAATGGAGGCAAGGTTGTGGGTGATAAACAAGTATAGTTCAACTTGAGGCAAGGTGGCAACTATTAAACAATCACGAATAAGTTTATTATTCCACATCCTGCGATAACCAAAGAGCAGTTCTCAACTTGAAGGCAAGGTGGCACATCTATCAGCTCAATCTGAATGAGTTTATTGAACACATAACATGAAGGATAGCCAACTAGGACAATAAATTGCATAGGAGAGACATGCATACAATCTACGATCAACTAGCCACTATATCTAACTAAGGCAAGCATTCACCATAATAATTGCATGAAACCCGAGTGGCATAACAATTCATTATCATAATAAATACTCATGAACAAATACATAACGAGCAATATTACAGGCAATTATTTTATATATTTCTCTCTACGTACCAAAAGTTGTACAAATGAGCAAAAGCTCTTATTTATAGACATCAAAGGTGTAGGAACCTAAAATCACCTTAAGGAGTCAACTTCTGATCCGCAATGCATGCAAGATTTATTACTAAACCTAATAAAGCAAACTATGATTACTTCAGAAAACTTCATCGATTAAGCGACATTTAACCTAAATGGACAATGTGCAAGCATGCACGTCCTTATTTAAAGAAAAGTTAACTAGACACTACCTTCAGTTAACTGGAAACCCTAACCCTAACTCCTGTGAAGATAATCCCAAGGAAGAGATAAGCATGTATGAAGTCAGCAAGTGAGCTCAAGACTGAAAGTCGAGTTAACTGCTGCTCTTGATTCTATCCTCGAAATTAACTGCAGGTCCCAACTGGCAGATCACTCCACGTCATCTTGGTCTAACACTTCAACCAGGAACTCATCAATCTCTCTGTCTTCTGGCACTTTGATGCTGTCCAAAACAACAATCTGTTTCTTCAATTCTCTGTCACTTTCCTTAACTGCTTTTTGGCAGTTTCTAATATCTTCAATTGCTTTCTTGAAACTAGATGTCATCACAGAGATGTGATCCAGAATCTCCATCAAGATATCACGAACATGCTTCTGGAACTTAGTTTGCACAACCTCGAGATTAGCGTAGGTACCATCTTCATGAAGATAATGGCACAGTATCTAAGTGACTTTGGCGGCTCCATAAATGGAGTAATCTCTGTTCCTTTTGCAGCTTAACGCTTCATTGTCAGCGGCTCTGATGAAAACCTAAATTAAGACCGATTTGGTCTTGAATTCAGTCTAGTTGAACACTTGTATACAGAAAAACTTGCCCGTTGACTGTGAACATGGCTATGTTCTGACAACTTTCTCCAGAAAGCAAAAATGGCCCCTGGTGAGGCTAAAAATACCCTGTCGGAGGATAATTTTCACCAAAAATTCTGAGACGTAGGTTTTATCCGGAAAATGATTCTAAGACAACCCACAACGTTAGAATTGTGAAAAAACGCCATTTAGCTTAACATGCAAAGATTCTTCAGTCGAGAATTACATGGGTTTTTAGAGCTTCCCAAGGCAATTTTTCTTGAGAAAATCTAGAACATGGGTTTTGTGCTATGATTCTGAACAGAAAAACCAGATAATACGATTTTCAAAAAGATGTGATTTTATCACATGCAAGAAATCTTGAAGCAACCTGAGCTTAGGAATGAAGGCTGTGAGACGGGCCTACCGAAAAAATCTAAGCATAGGTTTTCTTTCAATGCTGAAATATGAACGGATCGTTGGGATTACGAATATTTTTCCGTTTTTCTTTGACATCTTTGAAAGTACCTAAGATGACAAATAGAAGAAATAAGACAGAAGATAGAAGGTTTTATTTGTTCTTCCTTTGTAGAATTTGCTTTCCTCAATCTTGGATTTTGATGTAACCTGCATGCAAACTGAAAATAAAATCTGGAATTGCCTTCTCCTCAGTAATCTGAATCCAACGCTACGAAAAATACTGAAATCTGACCCCTATAGCACTTTGAATCCTCAAATGAAGAAATCGCCATTAATGAAGCTCTTTGAGAAAGCACGACTTGCTTAAGAATGAAGAAATAAGGACGACTTTTGTCTTTAAATAAATAAAATTCATTTAAAATTCGTCCATCTTCTCAAACTCAAAGCGCACCTCTTAATTTGGCAGTTAACTGAGCCTCAAATTAGGGCGCATGCTTAACTAAGCCTTCAAAATGAATGCCTAGAATGTGATTGGCTGTGAATTGAAGCTTAAAATGCATGAAAATGATGCTTTAATAGAGCACCACTTTTAACTTTAGTTGAACTTCCCATGCAAATCAGTTAAACTTGTGCATGCAAGTCAGTTAAGTGCACATGCAAAACAGTTAACTTCACATGCAAATTAGAACTCAACATCCTCCTCAGTTAACTGAACATGCAAATGCATGTACACTGCAGATGAACTGAACTTCTAAAAATAGCAACTCAAAATGAACTTCAGTATCTTCTACATGCAACCCAAAAATCGTTCAGTTGAACTAAAGTCAGAAACCCTAATTAGGGTGCACCAGTCAACTTGTTTTGAAAAAGTCAATTTTGACCCTTAAGGCGTTTTTCCAGACTTAGCCAATTTTGATGAAAATTTGGATTG
>VDFB02030137.1:0-24882 GCA_007258455.2 Sequoia sempervirens
AGCTTCATTTTACCACTTTCATCCTAGCATAATTATGACATTTAATTATGTCCTTGGTCCACATTCGACTATTGATTAAATAATTCATAATTATTTAATTAATTCATTAGAGCTATTGTTAAATAATTCATAATTATTTAATTAATTCATGTCCTTTTATTCTTCATGATTATTAAATAAATAAATTTTATTTATTTATTAAATACGTTAATTGTCTAAGTCTTTCTTTAATTAAATAAATTTCTTAATTTATTTAATTTCCCTTCTGCATTTAATTCTTCCTGATTATTAAATAAATGAATTTCATTTATTTATTTAATCGTCACTATTGTCTTAATTAAATAAATTGATTAATTTATTTAATTAATTAGTCTAATCTGCTAAATTAAATAATTAAATTTAATTATTTAATTGCCAATTTAATATTCTTCTCATTTTAAATAAATTAAATTATTTAAAATGTCATTTCAATCTTAACTGTCAGTCCTTTTGATAAATAATCTGAAAAGATTATTTATTATCTCTCAAAATCCATAATTTGAATTAATTTAATTCAAATTGGTAATTAATCTTCCAAAAATCAAGTAATCGGGCAGATTCTTGATTTTCCAAATCTGATCTTCAGTCCAAATCTTATCTTCTTGATTTTTCAAAAATCTTTATTTTCTAATTAATTTCCTCATTTATTCTCCACCGTCGATCCGATTATCTGAGATTTTATTCTGACCGTTCGATTAAGGATTTTGCCCTAACCCTAATTAGGGATTCTCAGGCTTAATCTGGACCGCTCATTCTAGGTTCTCATCATCAATTAATCTCGTCCGTCCGCTCGAAATGGCATTTTCTATAAAATGCCATTTTCCTCTCACTTTTCGATTACACACACGCACATGCTGACATTTTGCATAGGCATTATAGGCATTTACTTTCACACTTAGTCTTTCATATGCAATTTCAATGTTTATTATAATCATTTGATCAAGTCATGGCATTGTTTTAGGCCTAGGCATTTGTCAATCATAGGCTTTTAGACATAGGCATTTAGACTTTCAAGTAAATCCTTCAAGGCTTGTTGTAGGACTTAGGCATTTTCAGATTGCTCGAACGAAGAATCTGAGGGCAACATCATCCAACAAGTAAGAAGGTGCTATGGAGGTAATCATGGGAATTGCAAGTTGCAGGTATAATCATCTTATTGCTTAATTTCCTTTGTGCTCTATAGAACTTTGGGTTTTTGTCATTTTACTTTGATTTAATTGATCTAATCTAATACCTAGAAATTACCCTATCTACATTTGGTGAACCCGACGTATTTTGATTTAATCATACATTTTGCAGATTTTTCTTCTAAAGGTTTTCATTTTCTAACCCTCATTTGTAAAGTTTTGAGAGTAAGTTGTTGTAGAATTTGGCATCATTGGCAGCATACTTGGCGGGAGATTTTGATTTCCACAAATCGGTTTTGTATTCAGTAGTGTGGATGCTTTCTCAATCGCTGGTACAAATTCATCTTTGTTGTCTCAAATCTCATCATAGAAGGTATGTGTTATCCTTCAATTGTCGTCATAGTCAGGTTTTTCATTACTCTCATCTGTTAGTACTGTGGTCACTGGCCACTGTCATATCCATCGCCTGCGCCGTAGCTATCACCATTGGCTCCCACGTTTTCATTTAGACTTCTTGTATCGTGGTGACCTACTTTGCTTGCCTTTGTCTTTCTGCAATAGCTAGTATTGTGCCCTGCCCATACTCTGTCACCATTATCCAACCTAGCATCCCCCCTCTGCGCATTCATCGATGTCTATTAGATCTCCAATCAACATCTCGTATATTTGCAGTCGGGTACTTTACCATCAGATCTCCATTGGTGAGCTTGTTAAATCCCTATGAATCAAATCCTTGGCATTTAATTCTTCTCTCTACATCAAGCGGCATATTTATTTTCGATCAATCCTTATTTGGTGTTGGCCCGTGTTTGTCCACTTGTCATCTCATAGGGTTTGCTGGTATCCTTGCGTTCATAACTGGCAATCATACGTTGCAGTTTTCGGTGTCCTCTATACTTCCATCTGCGCACTATGTTATCTGTCCCATCAGAGTAAATTAAGATTGGCAACTCTGATCTGGTTTGTCTACATGGGTGTGGAATATTTCTTAGATCCACGTCAAAAATACCTGGTCTGTCTACAGGTCTTTTCATTGCCAGCGTAGGGTAGGATTTCATTTCAATTAGAAGGACATGATATTTGCTGTCGAACACCATGATCAATAAATCTATGTCATTCTAAGTCTCTCATACGCATTCTTAGATGGGGCACTACTGCCTTGTATTTTCATTGAAATTATATTGAGTCAGTCACCGTCATTTGTTCCTGATCACCATCAATTGTCTCTTCACATATTTTGGTCGCTGACATTCGGCATTCTTCGTCTCTGTGATATGATAGCAGCAAGCAAATTTCATAATGATCAACATGCAGTGCTATCTTCTTTAATTAGAATGGTTTAAATTAGACTCTATTTAATTTAGCTTTCGGTTTATTTCAGATTGCATTTAAATTAGGTATTGATCTAGTTTTAATTCAAACGTAGATTTAGTTTAGTTTTTTTTTAAACTTAGATTTTTATTAGCTTTTTTTTTAAATTAGATTTTAATTAAAATGGTTAATTAGAAGATTAATTAGATTTTAAAATAGATTTTTTTTTTAAATGTAGATTTTAATTAGACCTTTTAATTAGAAGATATTTAGATTTTTTAGATTCTTAAGTAGATTTTTCTTTAATTAGATTTTTTTAAGTAAATTTTTTTAAAGATTTTTAAGTAGATTTCTTTTAATTAGATTTTATTAGATTTTTATTAGATTTTAGGTATAGATTCTAATTTAGTTTGGATTTTTTTTAATTTTATTTAATTTAGTTAGATTTTTAATTTTTAATTTAATTTAGATTTTTATTTTTTAATCTAATTTAGATTTCTCATTTGTATTTTAGTTTAGATTATTAACAAATTGCATGTTTTTGGATCTAATTTCACTTTTGTGTGCATGCATGTCTTTTCTTCTTGTCTTGGCGATTTGTCGGTGAATTGTACGGAGCTTGGAAAACATTGGCATCATCACACACATCAAATTGGAAAGCGAATAATCAGGTGCATACGTTTTAATCTTTCATTTCTCATTAATCATTGCTTGTCAACACATCTCAATTTGGGGGCATAAAATCAATTTTGTTTGATCACATATTTGAAATTGGGCTTAAAACGAATTTTGTCTTCAATCACACATCTTGATTTGGGGTTAAAAAGAATAAGTGTTTGAACTGTTTTACACACACTTTATTTTTAAGGGAAATTAATCTTTGCGAGTGTGAATCAAGTGTGTGTGTCCAAAACACCTCACTTGGTTTGCTTTTGTCATACCCTTCATAGGAGGCCTGCTTGGAGCACACCCCCCTCCAAGGGATGACCTCAATAGAGTGTGAATCCAAAGACACGCTCGTTTGGGAGTTGAAATCTTGTCACTCTGAGCTAAGCCCCAAAGAACTTTATACCTTTGGAAAGTGAAGGTGAAGGGTGGGTTACCCCTTTCTCCTGGCTTATTGGCAGGATTTTGCTTTCAAATCATACCTAGTCAACCTTGTGAAAACTCACTTGAGACCTAATTGGCCATACCCCACTTGACTAGTCATAGGGCTTCTTGTTGTGTATTCGAGTGCTTGCTTAATCATAACATTTAATCTTCAAAGACAAATCTATCATTGTGTTTGGTGTGTGTGTTCATGCATTTACATGTGAAATATTGTATTTGATAGTGCCCAAGTCAAACTTCCAATAAACACTTGCCACATCATCCAAATCACCCAATCTTATCATTCCACATCATATCCTAATCATCGTCATTTCTTTAATCCAATCAACATCATTTTACACCATGAAAACATTGGAAGATGTAGCACAAGAGCTTATTCACGTGCTTCATGAAGTTCAAACAAGCCAATCACCTTCAAAACAACAAATCATTCACATTGCCCATAACATTATCCAACATCTTCAAACAAACCAATCACCCCAAATGCAACAACTCATAGCACAAATCCAATACCTCATGGCCAATTGTCAAGTCCAACAAGCACATTATCAAGTCCAGTCACCACATCAACACATTTCACATCAATTCTATGTGTCACCTATATCATCATATCAACCTCATCCATCCACATATCAAGTTTCCCCTTCATCAACCTATCACAACTCTTCTAATGTCAACCCTTATCCACATCAATCCACCTCTCAACAATCATTATCCTATACAACCCCTCAATCATCATTACAACAACAAATCATATCACAAGTTCAAACACCATTTCGACCTCAACACATTCAACCCCAATCCTATGTGTCACCTTCATCATCATGCCAACCTAACATATCTATCTATCATGACAATGCCACATCAACATGTCCACCCATATCACAACAAGAACATAGGATCTCAAGTCCATCTTGGCAACAAAATCAAGAGCCTTTAAGTTTTAATGTCACCTTTGACAAGGGGAACACCAATCTGGTTCATACACCCTTACCACTATCCAATCAAATGCCTATCCATAAGCCACCATGTCCAAGTCCTAATTCATCGGCCTCTTTACCTTCTAACCAATCAAACTCTTCATTACCCCCATCATCATCTAATCCTCCATCAAATCAATGCCCTACATTTAGATATTTAAAAAATAAATTGATGGCATTACATAAATCCACCAATCCACCTACAAAGGATGTGACCCAAGGGCTACAAGCAAGGAATCAATTGTCTCCATGTCATTCAACACATATACTTGAACATACCAAAGAGTCCTCAAATGTCATGCCAAGTCCTTCAAGTCAACCATGTCATCCTCAACCCCTTGAGCCAAGTCAAGAGTCTCCCCTCATAAGTCCAAGTCACCCTCTTTCATGCTCCTATCACTAGTAGAATTTGGAAAATAAATGACTATGTGACTAAAACTTTTAGTCATGTGACTAAAACTTTTAGTCACGTGACTACTAGTAGAATATTGTAAATAAATGACTAATTTGGTCATCGGGTAAAATCACAACTAAATGATTGAATAAATGACTAAATAAATGACTAATATAGACAAATAAAAATTACTAAATAAATGACTATTACTCCTCTATTCTTTTTTCTTTCGAATTTGATCATAATCTATAGAACTTAAGCCCTCATCATGGGACCCCTACCTAAACAAGCCATTTATAATATAATTTTTTATAGTATATTATATTAATAGTATTTATAGTATAATATAATATAGTATTTATAATATACTATATTATAATATTATAATATTATATTATATTATATAATATTATAATATTATTATTATTTTATTCATAATAGCAGCCGAAGCTGCAAATTTATATTGATAATAGCAAAATGTTACATTTGTACCATTCATCTCCATAAGGGCCATTTACAAAATTTGGCTTTTCACCATCAATTTGAAAATTACAAAGAAAGCAAGCAGATGAAACACCAAACACTAAAACACTGTTCACCCTCTTATCACACAATCACCTAAGCATCATCATAGAATCAGCCAGAGCCCACCAAGTTTGTGAAGGCATGGCACCATTCCATGTTGACCACTGTGTCCAAACCCAACCACCGACTCAAGAACTCATAACCCACTGATACCCATTATCTATGACGTTGTAGCTCTTCTCCTTTCAAGTCCATAATGAAAGGATTCCATTCCACTTCTATGCCTCGATCAAACATTCAAACCATGTCATCCAACCATGGCAATCCAACTCCAAGTAGAGCTACTGCAACTATGTCGATGTCTCCAACCAGTATTGAGCCCTTAAAATCCCAACGCAACAATAGCAAACATCTCTCCTTTGGTAAATCCATGTCCATCAGTGACACCAAAAACTTGGAAGAAATGTCTGAATTAGCCCTCGTGCAATTGCTTGAGAAGTAGTATGCCTTCCCAAGCACCATTCTCACTGCTTCCAAACACAAAATGTCCTTATTGTGACAGATATTTTTGAGCCATTTATCCGAGATGAATTCGAGAAATGCAACCTCCTTCTTGGAGCTTTTCAGCTTGATTGGCGTATCCATTAATTTGATGCCCATTGTTATATTGATTTGCTTGATAAATATAGGGTTAACTTGAATCCGCATTTATTGTCAGCCGCCAGTTTTATTCCACATTGTCATTTCAATTGCAAATTGGGTGGATCATGTAGGTAGTTCAATTAATACGTACGAGTCTTCGACTCCACTATTGCCAAATTCTCAATTAGAAAATTGGAATGTTTGTACTCAAGGGTTATCTTTGGATGTGTTTTGTAGGCTAGCACTGCTTCGGGTTTCTCACAAGGAAAATTTCATGTACTCTCAATTTACCTGTATAATTATGTGTCATCCTGAAAGAAGAGCCCATCCTTTCCAACTAAATGTCTTTCGCTTGCTCCAGGGAGACATTTATGGATGCTTGTTTTCTCACTTGCCAACTTTCAAGACCCATGAGCCAAATCTAGCCATCCTAACATAGAAAATAATCCCTAACGACACATAGACCAATATATTATAATATTATTATGTAATATTATATTATAATATAATATTATAATATTATATAATACTATATTATATTATATAATATTATAATATTTATATAATATAATATAATATAATATTATATTAATAATATAATATTATATTAATAATATAATATTTATATTATAATATGATATTAAATTAAATATTATTATTTGATTAATATTCCATTGCAAAAAAAAAAATTAGCGGGCTTAATGGGCAGGCATACAGGGCACCATAATTTTCATTTTATGCCCAATAATTTTCATTTTAATAAAAATACTCTAAACCCCTTGTCGAAACCTTATTTTCAAGATGCAACTCCCAAATTGGAGAAGTGAACGGTCAAAACTAGCGAGGAAGAGTTTGGAGGAGGCGAAACCAATAATGGCGGGGAAAGCGGCAAAATCTGCAGGTAAATGATGCCCTAATATTAAAATTTAAATGGGCTCGGTATTAGTATTAGGATCTTCTGTAATTTTCAAAGATGCATGTTAAAACCTAAATGTGCTCAGAATTAGGATCTTGGCCATAATTTTCATTTTAAAAACATACTCTAAAACCCTAGGTCGCCAAATTAGAGAAGTGGGGTGCATATCAGTCTGGCTAAGGTGTGGTTAATCCAAGAAATACAATTTCATTTTCCTTGCCAATACACCTTCCTATGTTGGTGTTGATTCATATGTGAGACCAAAAACCAAACGCTACTAACTTTTGAAGCAAAATACAGTGTTTATAATATGTTATATATTTTAAGGAATATTCAATATGTGTTTTGTCAAACTTGCAATTGAAAATTTGTCTATAATGTGAAATTACACATGTAGTATAATATATATGGAAAAATATTGCAAGATACAACTCTGATCTGATGTCTGGATTCTTTGTTTATTACGATATGTGTGAATCAAATTCAAAGGGAATCAAGTCTAGGATCACCATCATTCATCAGAGATCTTCCATCAGCAATAACTTTGTACTCTCATGCTCAAACTTTAATGCATTTGTGACTGTTTATTATTGGCTATTTGCAAACAGTGTGTGATATCTAAGTTATCATTTTATTTTTGTGTGAATGGTGAAAGTTTAAGCTCTAGTTTTCACTTATATCATTAATAGATAGATTACAGATATAGGTCTTTTTTGTATCAGAATAGGCCTGATTGAAAAACACGAGAGTAAAACCCTGAGGATTATAACATAGACACTGTTTTTGCTGAGTTAATGTTGTTGTTTCACGTAAAACCCTAGCTCTGAAACTGGTTACATAGTTTGTTAATCCTAAGGGTCATAACAGAATAGAGACAAGGTCAATACAACATTTACAAATATTAATGGCCATGGGTGTTGTAGTCACCATGTGCATGGTAGGGACTAGCATTGACATCAAAAGTTGTGTACTCATAATGTTTGATTAAGAATTTTTTGTGTTTGTAAAAAAAAAAGTGTGGGATGGGACATTGTTCTGTTCAATGTGCACCAAACCTCTAAAAAATTCTAGAGATTGAGGTTTTGATATCAGCATGCTATGAATGCCATCCATGACATGCACCACGTTAGTGAGGGTGTCCTTGGCTCAAAACTCTTGAAAATGGTGTAAATTCTTATCTAAGTGTTGTATCCGAGAAAGAGGATCTCGGAGAGCAACCTCATGATTGAAGCCCCCATCCAAAGAAGTGCAAGATGGGGAACCAGGATCTAGAGTGACTGTAGGAGAGGATTGAGGCATCCCAATAGTGAATTTTTTACTAGAAATGTTAAGATAGTGTGGATTGGTGTAGAAAAAGGTGATTATTGTGACATGTCATAGTTGTGAAGGCTCCTTCAGAGTACTTTACCTAAATGGAGAGACTTTGTGAAACTCATAAACGAGTCCACAACACATAGTCTAAACTACCCTTCAACTAGCGAAGGAAGAAGTCTTGTGAATTTTTTTTGTTTTTTTGTCTTTGAATGCAAAAGGTTTTTGTGTTGGAAAGTCAGGTTAAACAAAATGTGGTTAAATATTACAAAGGAATATAAGTCTTCCTTGAGATTAAATCTCCTACAATACGCTAGGATAAATCAACAGTTCTTAAACTACTGAAACTATTCGATTATCCTTTTTACATAAATAAATTTTATAAGTAAATAGCAAGCTACAAACTTATAATGTCAAATTTTCAACATATTACAATTCAGTGAAAATATTTTTCATTTGGAAATGAATTACAAAACTATTTTAACAGAAATGAAAAATGCTAATTCTAAGGAACCTGTGGTAACTTTCTAGAAGCCTCTACCTTGGAAACCAATACGTTACATAGACATCCTTGTGTCACATTATTTTCTGGGTCATACACGTGACAAAAATTATGAACAAGTCTTGATCAAACCCCTATATGCACAAAATGAAAATAACGAGTTCACAATGCCCATAGGGTATTCAAAATGACAGAATAGTATTGAAATTGATTCTCTAAATATCAAATTAAAAGAAGTGAAAAAATATAAGAGAAAACTAGAAAATATATCACCAAATTAAATTTCTCCTTTGAAAAAAAACCTGCCCATAGGAAACAACAGAGAAAATGTTTTTGGGTGGCTGTTTGAGGGGCTTGCCTCAGTCAAAGCCCCATTTTGATCCTCCAACCTCCACAACAACCAATGTTTTTGAATAATATTGAGAAAATAAAGATATAAATGCTTAGAAAGATGTTGCTTCAACCTTATTGTTCTTTGCAATCCCATGAAGGTGATGATTAGAAATCTTCAAGAAACTAATATGTAGTATGATAAAGCTTCTGGTTTGTAAAAGTCATAGAATTTTAATAGTTGCAAAGTTTGAGTGCTAGAGAGAAAAAATCAACTTCCTTCTTTCAAAAAGGGAAAGGTGGAAGATTTTTGTTTAACCCGATTGCATGCAGATGCATTACTTTTGAATTATCCATGGGAAATAGCACTCCAAAAGCCACTAGAACCATGAATTTTTGTAGGATGCTAGTGCATCGTGTGAACATCTTTGTGTAGCGCTACCATCTGGAAAAGTTTGGATTTAGGAAGCCAGGAACATCATGAAATGCCAAAAATATGAGATTTAAGTGTTAGAATTTTCTAAATGAAGTGTTTTATATTAGAGGGCTAAAGTGAGGACACGATGCAATGTGAAATTGCAAGGTTATGCAATTTTCGACACTATAGTGCAAAGTTGAAATTTTCTCTCAAATAATCATTATAGATAATAACCAAATCCCAAAAGTTAACATGGAATTTTGTGTTGAGTTCGACCAAATCCCAAAAAGATCAACATGCTTGATACAAATTGGAGCAAAACTTTTTGGGGGGAGATTACACTTAAATTACACCAAAGAAAATGATAGTTACATTAGCTCAATAGAGTTACATGGAATGTCTTACCCTACAAAGGCTAACATGCATTCTTACACTATACATGCATAACCAACACCTGAAAAGTAGTTAACAATTCTCAACTGATGTACACATTTATGCTCTAGAACAGAGAGTAAGCCAAGTGACAGAACTAGCATTAAGAACACCAAGGGATCACCCTTGATTGCTGTGGAAGTCAGGATGTTCCTGACAGCCTGCAGTTTAGCAAACAACAGAATAAGCCTTCTTTCGCCATAGAAGATAACCTTTAGAAGGATACACATCCTTGAAGACATTACTAAATTTTACCTGTTTTTGGCTCAAAAAAAATGGAATGAATGTAGATCTAGCTTCATTTAGGAGCACTTTTATTTGTCTTGTTGTGTTTGTACAACATTTTTTCTTTTTGTACTGTAGCTTGTTTGTAGGATTGTTTGTTTATAATTTTTCTTCTTTGTTGAGAACACATTAATATTTTATATATGGGTAATGGAGTTTGTTAGTAATTGGCAGTTTATGTAGTTGACATATGGGTGTTTGGTGTAATTGTGTTTTTGATTAAGTTATTTTTGCATTTTTAAGTATTTGTATTTTAAAACTTAAGTATTAATTTTTATATATTATTTTAATAGCCATCTCTGAAATCTTGAAAACTACATCTCCATGATCCTTCCTCCAAAAACTCAGAGGAACAATACACAAAATTAACATTAACAAAGACAAATACATAGAAAACACAAGTATACAGTAGAATCTAGATAACGTATTGCAAACCCATGAGGATCTAGAAACTTGCTGTAGTCTATTGGACAACCTAAAATTTCATAGTTTGACAATTTCATCTGCATAAGCCTCTTTGGTAGTATCATTCATGAAAAGCCGAGCATCCTTAAGGTCTGAAAAACAATTATATTTCCTACTTTGCAAAAATGTGGAAGAGTTTTTACCAGGAACAATTGGTCAATATTTATTTATCAAATACTCAGTTCTGAAGTGTTATCTTTCTACAACATCAATTACTCTATTCACTGCCTGATTGGTTATAGCATCTTATCTTAGTTATAATTTCCATTATCTTAGTTAAAACAGGCTAGAAGAGTAAATAGATAAAGCTGCTAAGTTATATTGAAATATTCTTTTGGAGATATGGGTGTAGAGATGGGGTAAAATGGAGTTTTGTTGTGACATATAATGTTAATTTTAATTTAATATCATGTCTTCACATATGGTTAGGAAAGAAAGATGAGACTTAAGTCATGAAACTCTAAAACTAAGTACTTTGTGTCATCCATTTTGACAAAACTGGGACTTTTAGAATGCCAAATTTTATATAGAGAACTCCAATTCAAACAAGTCTGGCTCTTTATGCCAATACATAATTGCTTTTGCTGAGATCCTAATACCATCTTTACTTGGTAGACTCATATGGTATGGAAATTCTTAAAGACAAGAATTATGCTTTGAGAGGAAACAAAACCTGCTTCAAAAGACTCATAAGAAGTTTTAAATGAAACATCCATAGTGTCCATAGATGCAGGGGGAGAAATACGAAAGCTTGTTGACCTAGCAAAGTTATGGTAGTCAAAAGTATAAGTTTGCAGGGTATAAAATTGAGTCAATGAAAACTCAAATAGTTGAAGTAGGTGGATAGGAAATGAATATAATTTTACTAGATTAGTGTAAATGCTTAAATGTTTGGAGTTTGTTGCTGGGGCAAATGGACTTGGAATTTTTTTTCGTTTTAGACTTTTGAGTATATATTCTTCCATAGTGAGAGAAGCATCTTTATTTCTTAAAAATGAAGTATACTCCACCCAAATAAGAGAATATTACATAATGTATGATTGGGCTGAAGTGAGACAGATGCAGTGTAATCTTGGGTTTCAATAGAAATGAAGCTTCTCATTTGATTATGATGGATGCATGTGATTATTCTTTATTGTTATTTTTATTGTGGATAATTTTACAACTTAATTTTGTAATCCCTCTTTAGGTGGTATAATTCAACCCACTTGATACAAATACATTGCATTATTATGACTTTATGTGATGCCTTTGTCATGGTCTTCACCACACCCATCTTCCTGCATGGTAGGTTTTCCTTTCTAATGGTTATTGTAGTGTTTGTAATACATCGCATTATCTTCTTGAAATGTTTAGGGTTTATCTGACTTGTGTTCATCTCGCTTGTGTGAGATTATTTTACCATTGTGCTTTTGATTTCAGTTTAGTTAGTCACCTCCTGTTGGAACTTCTTATTGCCTTCTCATGTTATTTCTACTTGTACCTTAAAATTCTATTGAGATACTTTGTTTGTTTGCAGTCATTATTATACTTTTTTCACTGTCATATGAAGTTTTGAGGATGTGTAGACATGTGTCAAGGACATGGAAATTTATTAAATTTTAGGGAATTTGAGGGAATCTATGAACATTTGTTGTTGTTGTTGTTGTTGTTTTTGTAATGAATTACGTAAAAGAATCATGAATTGAACATGGAAGAATAATAGAACCATGTAAATACAAAGTGTGCTACTCATTATGTCATAATCTAATAATCTTATAATTTGACATAACCGATTCTTAAAAAAAGAACAAAAATTGGGATTTACTAATATCATTCAACCTTGGGAAGTATTGCAAGCATTTACAACTTAATTAATGGTCAGTTTATTTGCATAGTCTAAACATATATCTTTTAGTAGGCCAACTGAATCCTTGGCTGTATCTACTAGAAAGCATTGTACTGGAGGAGTAAAAATTCTTAATTATTTTTAATGCAACAAGATACAATTTCAAAATCACTAAGTAAAGCATAAACAGAGTAAAAGGCCACATTAGATTCAAAGGGCACACCTACTTGGCCAAGAGACTACTGTGCATAGGTGTTCTATTGGTTGAATAACATTCAATGGTGATTCAATAGGACTTGCACAGAGCAATGGAAGTGAAGACTCTTGTGGACTAACATACCTATGGAGACAACCCATCAATTCTATGCTATCTTTAACCAATTCCCACCAAGCTCCATCTTTTAATGTGACTTTAAAATCAATTTGCTTTCTCTCTATTTTTTAATTGGGTTTTAGGACTCAGGAAGTGGAACAATTTATATTTTTCTTGTAGGGAACATTTCAAGGGCATCTGATATGATCTAGTTGTGTTTAGAAGATGCACTCAAAACTAGACTTTTAAATATCTTTCTGACTTTTGTGGGAGATTGTTGTCAATGCAGATGCACCCTATGATATAGGAACCGAGTCTTCCTGAAATGGTGATGTAGAAGTCTCCCTAGCCTATTACAGAAAGCACATGATAGAGGGTAGGATATACTTATCCCTGAAATCCCCTTATTTGGGCGTCCCAAGGGGATGTGAGGAATTTACGAATTTCCCAAATCTTGGGCATGCAACCTCCTTCCGTAAACACATCCCTGTGGCTAGGGGACAAGTGCCCTAGCTACTATATTTTTTCTTGCTTTGGTCGAGACATTAATACTAATTTGATGTAATTATAATTTATAATTATGAGAATTCCAGTCAGATTGAAGACCATAAGCACTTTCCCATTTGTTTTGTAATTTAGGTGTAATAGAGTTTTATTATTTAATTGTTGGCTGTGTCAAATATTTGCTGATTTATTTGAATGAATAACTAACAGTTTTGTGGTATTTTTTTTTTGCTTAAAAGGTGGAGAAGTGAATTCAACCCTGGGGGGATTGACCTCAATAACTCAAGAAGGTAGAATAACAACCAATTCTTGTCTTGATAACATATCTTGCAGTGTGTCTTCTGTTTTAGCTTTTTCCACAGCTTTTTATTTTAAAGAAATTCTTAGTCTAAGTTTGTATGCATAAACCTGCAGTGTGATTGTTCAAGAAGATAAGAAGTTATTGATTGTACTTTTTCCAGATGGACGTGATGGTTGAGCCTTCACACTTATGGTGTTTTATTTGTGTCACCTGTTCCATACTGATAGCTAATTGAAATTTTTATACAATGGCCCTATTGATTCTATAATTTATAATGCCATTAAGTTTTGTTAAGATCTACATTAGACTTATTGAAAGGTGCATTTCTTGTTCATAACCATTCAGGCAGAGACTTTAGAGGATTTGTTTGAATGGAATACAACACTAGAACTTGCTTTGGCTTAGGCACCCAATGCAACCATTGTTATGGGGTAGAATGGTATATTTTGAAATGACTCAGCTGATGTAATAGAAGGATCTGGAGAGCGTTGTAAGTTATTGGGACAACTTTTTAGTTTAGAAGCTCTTAATTTTCAGCTCTTGTTTGGTCTCTTTTGTTTAAAACAAATTGTAATTGTAGAAGAAGTCTGCCATCTTATGTTGTCATATGTAATTTGATTTAGCATAGTAAGTTGTGATATTTTTCCATAATGTCTCAAATTTAAACTTGTGTTTTGTTCTGAGTATATAATATTTTATAACCATGGTAGTCCTTTTCAAATAAGTTTGTTCTACATATCTTAGGACATTTTATAGGTAAACTAACAGTTTTCTTTTTTTAACTATTTCAGGATAACCTGTTATTTAGGATTTAAATGTCATGCCTCCAGCTCTGCTATTCCTACATATATGTTGAGTTGATTTAAATGATTAAAGAAATGATGTGTAAAATGAACCCTTACCTTTACTTTTCTGTGTTATGTAGGGAGGGACAGGTGACCTATGAAGTCTTTAGTTGTTGGTAAGCCAATCCTTCTCGCATTGGAGTATATTGATGGAAGTCCTTCCTTCCTAGAGAAAGCTTTATGTTTCATTGAGCAATATGGTATAATGTTTCAACTATTCTATGTTTTCCTTACGTGAATTTGTGCCATCTTTGTGCAACTACATGAACTTTTTGCATACATCCAACATATAATCATTCATTTCAAAGGGAATTTATTAATTCAAGGAGTCAGCCTTTGATTGCTACCATCTTAGATGTTGGTATCTTTCACAAACATTAGTTGAATTTTGATGTTGGAAATTAACTGTAATTTTATCATACTATAATCAAATATGAAATCTCCCTCTTATCTATGAGTTACTTGAATATAAGCAAGCATTGTGTCATTTCATTTGAGTTGTAAACACATATGCTTGTACTCTATTTAAACTTGTATTTCAAGTTTCTTGCATGTGCAATTCTGGAGACAAATTTAAATTTTTGTAGAGGTTTATTTCTTTTTTTCCCATTATATTGGGTAAGGTTTACAATTATGGCTCAAATGAGCAACCAATTAATAGAAAGTCTAACAAAACAGAAGCTCACTTGAGCAACAATCTACAAACACCACCAAACAGATTTTAGGATCACAAAAACATATTAATAACTTGGAGCAGCTAACTAGGAGCAAAAGTTCTATATCAAAATCACAATAGAATGCAATATAGAAATATCATACCAGTACGAACAACAAGAGTAGATCACTCACCCATCCCTTTTGTTAATGGTATCTAAAAATTGAGTAACCTGATTCTCAGCAGAATTGACTTGGAAACCCACACATTAGTGCAACCACCTTTCTGGATGTACTTTTTCAAGAACATGAGGATGAGCAGAAGTAGCATCAGCATTGTCCATGTCTTCACTAATAGCATATGAGTAGTGATCAGGAGGGACATCATTAGAAACAGGATTCTTTACATGCCCCACCCATCAGTTCCATATTAGACATCTGGATAATCAAGTCTTTTGTAGCATTCTGGAATTTTAATCTTCTCAGTCTTAGACTCAGATGACAAGGAGCCACTATCAGCAACAATGAAACTGTGACTTCTCTATAGAAGCCTGCAAGTTCCCTCTGCTAACCTTGAAACACATCTTTCTTTATTTCTTTCAAGGAAATAAACCAAAGAATTCAGAAGAGAACCAAAACCATAGTTTAGATAAAAAATTGGATAAATGCTCATCACATTTTATAACACAAAACAATTATATCACATCAATCAATATTGACTTGTTTAGAGCAGATTCTAAGAAGTCTGAAAACAATCCCAAATTTTTTTTGGACCAAGGACAATCATAAAACAGTTGAGAAATAGTTTCAACACTATCACAGACCAAACAAGCATTAGAATTAGAGACTAACAAGAACCACCAAGAAACTTTTCGTTGACACATCATCTAATGGAAGAAGGATTTTTTTGGCCTAATGAATCCTGACCAAATCAGTTTAAACCCAGCAGAGCAGATCTCAATTGGGTCGGATAAGCCCCGCTGAGAGTTCACTTTACAAAACCAATCCTTGGCAAAAGAGAGCACTGGATAAATGCATCTAGAAGAGCTCCCCAACAATATACAACCTCCATGGCACCAAATCATGTATATTCTTTGTTATACCTGAAGTTTCATCTTTTAATTCTTCCTTTGTATTCTTTACCCTTGTGATTAGAATATTAAATCCAAATAAAGTATATCTTATTATGAAGGTAAGCAAATTTGTGATTCCAAAACATGTAAAAAATGCCAGCACACATATAAGGATAGTTATCAAATATGGCAGGGTTTCTTGGACTGGCCCAATTTGTTTGATTTGTTCAAGGCTTTTAGATTCCAATGGAAACTTTAGCAAATGTTTTTTTTTTAATTTTTTGATGTACAATTTTTTCGACCTCCTAAATGAATCACATTTTCTAAACCTAGTATCTATGCATATAAGATTAATAGAAACAAAGCTATCTATATGAAATTTACATTACAAATTCTTACAATAACCATAGATCATGGTTTTGTTTGTAGGATTAGATTAGAGTGCGACATTTAGAAAAAAATACTAGTGATGAGGGTATATGCATCCATAAAAACTTAAAAACATTTGACATATAAAAATATCAAATACATCAAGAACACAAATTAAACATCAAGTAGTCTTTTGAAATTATATATGCAAACTTGAAATTATAGATGCAACATCTATTCTGATTTATTAATAAACAAGCATTCAACATGATATCTATGACAAATAGATGAAACTTAAAAGCATGATTCCCTTCACTATAATACTAATTTTCTCAGTGTCCCAAAATTTCTTAATTGCTTTGATCATCTTCAATTCCGAATATCTCCCAATGACCTACTCTTCTTTTTGTAACACTTGTTCACCTTTTATAGGGTCTGAAATGTAATCTTTTAGGTGCAATCAAATTCATCATAGACTCACCACACATGTTTCCTTCATTTTGCAACTTTTTTGCCCCAATGGATGAGCCTGGAACTAGTAATGATTATTATTCTATGTTATATGGCATTTGGTGCTAGGAAAGCATCTCTTATTGTACTGGGCAACTTGAGTCAAAATAGCAAGTTAGTTAATTTTGGCAATTTATGATCAAGAAAATAATAATCTTGTCATGCATTGAATAACTGAAATCCTTTGTCAAATTTCACAGGTTGGAGGTGACACATCTTAGACAAATAACTCCATCAAATTTGGGTGGAAAGGTAGTGCAGTCATACGATAATGAGAACAAGCTTGATCAATGGAAAATGTATGTCATGTTTGCATGTTCCTTCCCACCAGATGATAGCAAGGATGGTGGCTTTGCAATTGATTTTTACTTCACTAAGAGTTGGTTCTGAAGGGAAAATAGTAAGTAGAAACAACTTTAGCTATATTATTGATTCAATGCATATTACCCTTCATCCATGCATATGCATCCATTTGGATGTTTCTACTTATGTTTATTCCTCTTTTTTCTATTCATGTATATATAAAAAAAAAGGATGAATAAGCAATGAATTTATTTTCTCCCAATTTACCAAATTTATTTTTTCCAACATCATAGGTTAAGGAGGAACTTATTGTAAAATTTTGTACAGTTGCAACCAAAGAGCTACCTATTATTTCAATAGGATACATAGAATGCACATAAAAAATTAGGTATTAAGGTTCTCTTAGATAAACTATACAATACTATTTCTTGGAGTTAGTTGTAAAACACCACTAGAAAGATGAAAAATAATAGGTTGTACATCATTAGTAGCCTACAATGCCCATACAACTAAATTATGACACCCACATCTTGTATAGTAGAAATTGGAAGTGTAGATGTACAGTTAGAAGTTTTTGAAGAAGGCATACCAAGTAAACTATTGTTGATGGTTGTATAGTTCCATGTAGATTTTTTTGTAACTACCACATGATGAAGACAACATCTTGAATAGACCTCATATCAGGAAAAGCCACTGTTGGATGTGAAGAGGAAAAGAATATGATAGACAACAAACTATTAATTTCATTAAGTCCTTCTTAGTATGTTGTATGGAAGTACATGAAAAAACTTTAGGAAGCATAAATTCAATTTGGTTGGCCATTGGGAACCATATAGTAGGACAAAGAAAAGGTTTAAAATTATAATTTACTTGCCTCTTAATAAGTTTCAAATTGTTTGTAACTTTCTTGTGTGGTTGCACAATGGAAAATAATATCGTATGATAAACATATAGGGGTTGGGTCATACAATGGAAAGAAGAATTTGATTTTCATATGAACATAGGAGTTTTATAATATAGTCTTTTAATTTCTCATTTCACTCGTACTTCTAGCATCTTTTTAATTTTTGTTTCTTCCATTCAGTATAAAGCAATATTTCTCTTTTTTTGGTGCAACCTATTTTATGATGCTTTTCCATTTTTTGTGATTTTCCTATGAAGTTTGCTCTTATTTGACTTTGATGTCATGCCAAAATATGCAACACGAGTAAGGTCCTTTATAACATTCATTAGGACAAGTATTTGTAGGCTCCAAATTAGATAATTTTTTAATATTATTGTTTTGAGGTGTACATTCATTAATTTTGAAACCAAAATTGTTGATTTTTGCAAACCTTGTACTACATTCGACACACAAATTGTCTAGCTTTTCAAAGTCATTCTTTATTGGTTGCTTGTCATCACATAATCCTTGTTCCTTTTCATTGATCTATCCCATTTCACCATATTATAATTGTGTTTATCAAAATAGGCCTAGATTGCCTTTTGTGTACCAAATGACCCCTGATTTCTTCACATTGTCTTTAGATGAAAATCCTCTTGTCACTATGCATTGTGTCTTTTATAGATTAGAGACTTTAATTCACACAAATCTTGCAGTAGTCCCTTTAAATCTGTGTGTGCCCATTTGAAAACCTTTTTGTGCCTGGTTAAAAACTGAGTAGATGCTCTTACCAATTCCTGATTGAATTCTGCTCCAATTATAATTATCTTTGCTTCACCCTTAGCACCTAAGTTTAACTCTTGTGTGGGTGGTATTTCATTTTGCATATGGTTTTCTTCTGGAAATTCAGATCCAGGCTGCATTGTTTAGTCCTTAAAATACATCAAGACAATCATTCCCTTATATTGTGTCACTTTGATATACTATGGAATAGTACTCTATTTCAATTTCATTTAGATATAATGGCCAACTCCTTATTCTACTTTTGTTTTGTTCATGTTTGTTGATCTCGTACCTTCCACAAAGTATGCAGTTTCATCATTTCATCTTTGCCCATTTCTGAATGTAATAGACTTTGGGTTGTGTACCTGCTTTCTTTTGAACATTCACCTAATGTAAGATTTCTTCTTTGTCAAATTCATATTCATCTTTAGAGTCAAATCAACTGCTATCTCCTAGCATATGCATTGTTAGTTTGACTCTCTCAATTTTCATTGTGATGGATTGAGTTGGTTATAAATATTGTGGCTTGTGAAGATTTTTTATCTTAGTTAACTTCTTTTCTTGATATTTTAGTTATGGTAATGTACTTGCAATGTTTTGTTTCAGGGTTTTAGTAGGGACTGGATGAGCTTGCTTTGAAACTCTAAGGCCATTGGCATATAGACTTCTTGTAGAGCTAATTCATCATGTTCGGTTGGACCTTTCACTTGCTCAGGTATTTTTTTTCTAAGTTTATTTTTACTATTTGAGTAATTTTCACTTTTCTAAAGTATGCTTTTATGTTTAGTACAATTTATTTTTGCATCAGAGTGATTTTTCTCCCCTCTCCCTATTTGTATGTTACTTTGTCATAAAAAAACATATTAAAATATTTATTGTTGATGATCATTAAATTCTTTTTAAAAAATTTCTTGTGACTTTTTCAATTATACCTTCATGTTCATCTTAAAAAACTCAAATCTAGGCTTTTGGAGGATCGAAAATAAGATGTATTTTTATGTTTCTTATGCTATAATTGGATATATGCTTACATTAGATGATTGTAAAGTTTAGGGTAGTTTTGAAGGTCATTACCAAGTGGGAAACTAATTTAGTGTATCAAAGTAATTTTTCTCCTCTCCCTATTTGTTTGTTATCTTTGTCATAATAAATACATTTTATAGGATCTATTGTTGACAATCATACAATTCTTTTTAAAAATTTCTTGTTCCTTTTTTAATTGTACCTTCCATGTTCATCTTAAAAAACTCAAATCTTGGATTTTGGATGATTGAAATAAGATTTATTTTTATGTTTCTTATGCTCTAATAGGATATATGCTTACATTAGATGATTGTAAAGTTTAGGGTAGTTTTGAAGATTACCAAGTGGGATACTATTTTGGTGTATGAGATCTTCCTTGTGGAAGCCCACAAGGGTCTTATTTTTCTCATTTATCTTATATGTTGTTCAAAAAGGCATAAAATTCTCCCCCTTAAAGACTCAAACTTTTTTCTTCTCTATTGATTACACATGCCTTCATTCATACAACTTGCTTAGGTTGTATCATTAGGTACACTCAAGTTTTATAAAATATTCATTTATTCTTGCTACGTTAAAACAAAAAACTTTGTTTTCTATGTTTGCAATATGATGCTTTAGTTGAAGCTTTGTAAATCATTGCCAAGGGTTATGGCCATTGTGTTGAGATGTGGACTCATAGAATTGACAAGCCATTTTTTTCCTTGGACTCAAATTTGGTGCGAAAATTTAGTGCAGACTTGGAAAACCAAAAAAATCATTAAAAAATAGTGAATTTAATAAAAAACTAACTATATTGCATCTCATATCAAAATAAATTCAGACACACACAAAATAATCGGTTGGATCTACCATACATGTGTAGAAAACAAAATAAATAAAAAATGACATGAATAGTATACTTGGATTCTAATACAAAAGAAAAATTGTTTTGATATCCTTAAAATTGTTTTTTTGGTACACATCACAAACAATGGATTTCAAAATCCATCCTGATGGTACTAGCAAAAAAATACATAAAAAATCAAACTAAGGTTGAGAGAAGCCACTCAACCAACATTAGCTTCAAGTTGTTGGACCATGCACCCCTTTGAGTATGTCAAAAAAGCAAGTGCAACCACTCTATCCTCAAAGATCTAATCATATAGAGAATCATACTCCAACTTAATGGGGGATAAATCTTCGATTATTGCTAAAACTCTCTTGTGGTGGAGGCATATGTTGTAATGCATGTATACAAGGTCATTGAACCTTTTCATTAACAACCTACTACACTTTTGGAGTGTATGTTTTCAAACATAGTCCAATTGCACTCACAACTTGAAGTTCTACATGGCTGGCTCAAAACTTGGATGACACTTTTCTAAGGATTAGGCACTGAGTGCAGAAATTCTCCCACCATGCATATTAAGGATAACTATTTCCACAATTGGGGTAGGTTTAGTAGGATTGAATCAACATAAATAAACTAATTCAAAAATCCAAGAACTTAACTTCAATGATTTGATAAACAAACCTTCAATGACTATTAGCATTCCTTGTAGCCATGCTTATGGGAACTGTCAAAAAAAACTTGAGTGGCAGGCCTCTTTTTCTAACTGTGATCATTATTTTGGATGACCCTTATAGGGTTCTAAAACATAACAATAAATCAATATATGTTCATTTGGAAAAACAGACTCCAATATGATTGTCCACGTAGCAATTTAGGCCTAATAAGGCTTGAACTATACAGGGTTTATTGAATCTTCTATGTTCAGGTTCAAGCTCACTTACTCAATGCTTCAAACAACCTTTGTTTGACCTGTTAAAGCTTTAAAATCCATTAAAAGTCATTTTCCACGTGTATTTTTGCAAACCCTAGGTCTTAGGCTTCTTAAAACTTTGTTTTAGCAGACTGAGACACAAATTTACATTCAAAGCTTCAACTCTTTGAACATATGCCTTCACCTTATGGTCTATAACCTTTGAAATATGAATATATATGCAACAAGGAGCTTACACACCAAAAATTGAGAGCTTTCACTGGATTAAGTAGAAGAAACACAAATTCTAAAGCCATTGTTTACCCTAATAGTAGTTTTGACCTGTCTGCAATAAAATTACAATATCTTCCTTCATACTTGATAAAAATGAATGAAACAAACTAGAAAATGAAATAGACTCATGGATTTATCCATTCCCATGACTTCCCCTTAATAACATGACTATACTTATCCGTACAATAATCTGAAACACAGATTTATCAGAAAAACACATAATTTTGCATATAAAAACAGGGCTCCAACACTATAATGAGAAGATATGAAGTGTTTGAACTTAGAAAATGATACAATGACCAAGTAAACACAATATATGTTTCCAAAATCTGCTACAACAACACTAACCTACATTTAAATTCATTTTTTGTTCATTTATTACATAGACAACAAGAATCCCAACTTGGTTTGGATGCTGGAGTTGAGACAGTGTTGTTAGGGACCTAGTAATAGTTTTTACCCTTGAATAAGGATAGCGACCAACCTTCTAAACCTTCCTGAAGCCACACGCCTGGTTGGTGATGGTCATCAACTTTTCTTTTTCTTTTTCACTAAAGCAAGTCCATAGAATGAATTTTCTCTATCTTAAAATGTAAAAGCATTTTTGCAAATAGTTCGTAAGTTTGCATTTCCAATACCTTGTATACCTGTCAAACGTGGTTTTCTAAATGTTGAAATAGTTTCATTCCCAGTTAAAAAATTCCCGTAAGAGCAACAAAACAAAGGTCTTTATATTGATGTTTAATAAAAAAATATGAAAGTATTGCTTTGGAATTGCCTGAAATGCATTTCTTTCTTGCAAAGCAATAGATTTTGAGGCAGGAATGGAATTTTAACAGAGTTTTTGTTGTTTCCTCTCTTTAATGTGATAATTTTCTATCTTTCTAATGGTCATGTATCTGGATTGCCTTTGTCAGGTTTTTGAGAGTGGGAATCCCAATGCCAAATAAATAGTCCTTTGAAACATGGCGACAACTTTAACTAGATTATGTTATAGTTTGAGGTTTGCTGCTTCAAATCCTCTCTATGCAATTTTTTATGCTTTAGTTCCTAAATGATGTAAAGAAAAAACAATTAACACATTACACTATATTTACTCATTTGAACAAATGCATAATTTCTTCTATTTCTTCCTTTATTTCAGGATCCTTTCACATTTTCTAATTATCACAGAGTAATACAGGAGCCTTTTGATTACTACATGTTTGGACCAAATTACATTCGGCCATTGATTGATTTTAGGTATTGTTGTTGTGATTCTCAAGAAGGTTTCAGTTCTTGTTTTTTAATCTGATAGGATTGGTTGTATCTCATAGGAGGGTTTCTAATTGTAGATTTAAGTAGTATTTGATCACCCCTAATAATATAGAGGTAGATTATTTTTCCTCATGCTTTTTCCATTGATTTTTTTTTCTATTAATTATGTAGTTTTGACAAATGAACGATAAGGTTATTTTGATTTTTGAGACTAAAAATGACATCTTTGAGTAAATTTTTGAATGTAAGGGAGGTTGTCTATATGTTAGGCTTGCTAGGGGAATTGGATTGCTCAGCAAGAAAAGATTTCTAAATGAATTTAGCTCTAACTCTATGGGAAAGATGATAGTTTGATAGACATACACAATTCTACCTATATGGGAGTGATGACAGCTAGATGGAACATCTAAAGAGGTTCTAGATATGCTAGAGGAAAGCTACGAGGAAACTAAATTGATAATGTTTGAAGTTTCTTTTTCTTCTTATATGTTGAGTCTAATTAATAAGTTTAATGTTGTGTTGCAACTTGCAGTTGAGTATGTTGATATGATAAAGGCTAGCATTGTTGATCCTCTAAAAGTTATCAGAATTGCATTAGTTGATGCAAAAAGGTAAAACTATTTATCTTATTATAATTAGTGGAACTTGCAACTACAATATCTGATAAAAATATACTTCCAAATATGTTTTTGACGTACTAATTTCGAAACCTTATTTCAGGTTGCAGCTCCAAATTGGAGAAGTAAAAGGTGAATACCAGCGAGGAAGAGTTTGGAGGAGCCGAAACCAATAGCGGTGGAAAGTGTGGATTTGCAAGGGGATTAAATGGGTCAAGCCCCTATAGGAGGTCGTTGCCCTTCCAAAAGGACTACAGTTAAGGAAGGGGAAAAAAGTATAAGTATATGAAAATAGAGTATTTTGTTTATATAGTGTTAGTAAGTTGTACAGTGTCACTGAGACATTGAATGTAACCAATGATATTTTGATTTGCCAATGAGGCTTAATAAAGTAAATTTTTAGAGTGGTTTTTTCTCCACTCATAAATACTGTGTTGTTTGTGTTTGTGTTTGTGTTTTATCAATCATATTTGTTCCAAAATGTTAGTCTTCATTTCATGGTGCTTCTTCAACATTTGAATACCTATGATACTTGAAGTTTATATGCATTAATTTGTGAGGATTAATTAAGTTAGATTTGATTTGTAATGATTAAATATATGACTAAAGTAATGACTTACATGATTAAATACATGACTAAATTAATGACTAAATATATGACTAAAGTAATGACTAAATATATGACTAAATAAATGACCAGTTAACAACAATCAATGACTAAATATATGACTAAATATATGACTGAACAAATCACTACCATGACTAAATAAATGACTAAATTAATGACCAAATCAAT
>VDFB02030140.1:0-16693 GCA_007258455.2 Sequoia sempervirens
TTTACATCAAAAATTGCGTAAATCACAAAAGGGGGGTTTTTGTTTTTAACTCACCTGCTGTCCGCCTGTGCCCTCGCGGTACATTGCCCGTACTCCATCCGCCCGGTGCACGATCGCGGTGTCGTTGTCTGTCGGCATCGTCTCCCTCGTTTTTCTCTCCTTTCCACTCTTCCGCTCAGCTGCTACAGTGCAAGTGAGCCAGGTAATTTTTTCAAATTACCTTTTAACCCCTCCCTCCCAAAAAAGGTATTTTTTACCTTTTATTTACCTTTTTATTCCGCCAACTAATTCCAAACTTCCCGGGGCCGCCATTCGCAAACCGTACGTCCGATACACTCCGTTCCAAAGGCAAACTTGCTTAATTTTTCGCCCTTTATCCAACGGTCCCCTCCATTTCCCTTTATCGAGACGTCGTCCGGGGCCCCTTCTTTCTTCCCCAACCGCCCTCTCGAGGGGGCATACCCTACCACTTCCTTCCATTTCAAACCAGACACTGGGGCATCCTCTTTCTTCTTCATCAGGCCGGGGCATCAATCCTCGACATTCACTTTTCTTCGAAACATTGTTATTTCAACAATATTTCGAAGAGGGGCAAAATGTAGACACCTAAATTTAATCACTTCCATATGATTAAATTTGTTGCATTCACGTCTATCATATTAATATTAATTTATTAAATTAATATTACACCCTTTGTCCCATAAAGTACTTAATTTAATAATTAATACTTTATCGTTTACCCTTATTCCTCTCTAAATTAAATAAATAGACTAATTTATTTAATTTAGTCATTCTACCTCTTTTTGATTTAAAAATCAATTTAAAATTCCTCACTTTCTCTCTCCTTGTCACATCCTCCAACATTTGCCACTTGCCTCTAACCTTCTGTTAATTAGCCTACTCCAATATTTGCACAACCTTAACCAAAATCATTAACTAAATTTAGCACCTCTTTTTGGTCAATTCTTCCTTTTTTCCTTTTTGATGTTAACCCCCTTTTCTATGTGAATTTTTAATTCACATTTATTTTCTCTAGCCTCCCCTCCTTTAAATGTGAATTTTTAATTCACATTCCATTCTCCCAAGGCTTCTAGAACCTTGGACTTGTCACAATCTCCACATGTGACCAAGTCCCACCTTTTTGGAGCCTACCTTTTACCCTCTAGATCATCCTATGAGTGTGAATTTTTAATTCACATTTATATCCCCAACCACCTTTCCTTTTCCCATATAGATTTTTGAGGAATTCCAAAATTCCTCAAATGTCCCTTTCACTCCCACTTGGGGACAAGAAATCCCTTTTTATGAAAATCTTCTCACTCCCCAAGGTGCATGTCCTTTTCACCTCATGCCTTTTAACAACTCATCTTCCTCATATCCTCTTGTCCACTTCACCTCTGCATGTCAAAATGTGGGCTTGTGGAATTCTCAACCACCACCAACCCCTTCATTTGGCCTTGTTGAATCAATCTTCAGCCAGATTCACAGAAATTCAATTCTCCTATAAATACCCCCTCCTCAAGGGCATTTCTACAACACTTAGCTATCTTGCACCCTTATGCTGTCATTTTGCATTCTCAACACTTTGCACTCTCATAACTACATGCTGTCCAAGCCTTTTTCAATCATTCAACCATCTTTGTCCATCATTTTGCATATTGAAGCTTGCATTATAGACATTCAAACAATCATCTAAGGAGCACACAACCAATCCAAGCAAGGGCCAATCAAAGAAGTTTCAACAACAGGGGAGGTAAAAGTGTTTGTGTTTCATTTTATTTGCATTCCTTTTCGTTGTAACTCTCTTTTGGCTAATCTTAGGAGATTGTCCTTGATTGTTTTGTCTTTCATGTTTCTTGGATTATTTTGCACACTTAAATGATTTAGAAATTCCAAGGTATCACACTAATTGCTTATGCTTCTTTTGTTTCTAGATTTCATACTCATAGATTGACTATGGGGGTTGCATATACTACACCTTCATTTGCATCATTTTCAAAGATGTTGATACATGAGCAAGAAAAGATTATCTCAATGGGTCTCATCAAGACTTCTAAATCTTAGGCATTGTTGGTTAGTTAGGTGAAAGAATCAAAATTAGATAAGAAATAGAAGAAAGCAAAGAATAATCCACATTCAGATCAATCAAAGAAAAAATCCTCTTCTAAATGGGAATCATCTAAGAAGGAGAGGCCTACTTCTGCATATTGCAAGAAGGATGGACATGAAGAACACTATTGTTATAAGAAGTATATTGATGAGTTGAAAAATCTTCTAAAAAAGAATCATATTGATTTGCCTTCTAGAATGTCTAAACCTTCTCCTTATTCAAAACAGTCTAAAAAGGACAAAGGTCAAGCATCAACATCAGAATATAAAGGACAAGCTCTTTGTTCTCTTTCAGGTCCAGGATCAGGGAGATGGCTTCTAGATTGAAGAGAATCTCATTATATGGCATCTTCGTAGTCTATATTCTCTTCATTTTAGCCTTGTACTATGTCTCCTATCTTGATGGGAAATAATACATACATGAGTGTAATTGGGAAGGGATCTATTAGTTTTGGGGACAACACTTTTCAGGATTTTTTGTGTGTTCCTCATTTGACAAACAATCTTCTTTTCATATATCAAATTACACATGGTGGAGATGGGAGAACTGTGGAGTTCACACCTGATTTTCTTATCATTCAAGAATTGGAAAGTCGAGAGATTATTGCTACTGGGGTGGTTGATCATTCATCTCGGTTGTATACCTTTGCAAATTTTTCTTCTGATGGTGACATTGTTCATATGGCTATTGATCACATTTCTAGCATGAACCATGATTCAGAGGATACATTTGGATTCTTGAACTTGGGAGTTCTCACATCAGATCCAGTTCTTGAGTCATGTATTTAATCTCCTCCATCTACTATTGCAATTGATGACACTTGTGATTCAACAGTTTTGGCTCCGTGTGATTCAATGCAGTAGGACATACATAGTCTTCCAGATATGGCTACTTTGGATGGATTCTTGATAGGTATTTCAGACTTGTTTGTGGAGTCTCATCTTGTAGATTTGGGGGAGATCATTGATGAAATTCATCTTCTCTTTGATGAAGATGCTCCTTCTTCAGTTGTTGCAAAGGAACACTCTGACCCTCTTGTTCATTCTCTACATGATCATTCTTTGCAGTTTGGCGTGAGTGTGGATACTTCTGGAAAAAAATTGGAGGAGGCTTCTTTGTCTTTAGAGGGGATATCTCTGTCTTTGGATCATGTTCTACATTCATCTCTACTAGATGTTGAATTGTCTTCTTCAGCAATGTGGCCTAGAATGCCTATTTGGAGTATGTTAGCTTTCAGCGTCGACATGGAGACACTTGAGCATGCTTCAGAGACATTATCCATCATCCTTATTCCTAACATCCTACATACATCCTTGGTTTTGTTTCTTCCTAAGGGGAGTAACATTGTTTAGCGAGATTGGATCATCTTCAACATTCAATGTCGAGCTTCTATCATCATTGCAGGAGACTCAACATTGAGGGGGGGCTTCCTTATCTCTCTTCTTCTTCTCTCTTATGGGGGGGTTTTTTCCTCACACGGGGTTTTTACCTTCTCATTCTTCCTTGAGAGCATTTCTTTTTTGTATTTCATCTCTCTTTTGGGGAGGAGTTTTGTACCACTGGGTTTTCTCCTTTTCTCTGTTTGTGAGAGATTTCTTTGTCATTGTATTGCATATGTACATGGGTACCTAACATGGCCTAGTAGTCAGGACCCATTCTTACATCTTTGTGTCATTTGCATAATAATCTGCTACTCCCTAAGTTGCACTTAATGGGGGGTGTTGGTGTAAATAGTATTGTACCTAGTTCATTCATTACTAGGGGACTTATTTACACATGAATTTCTAGAAAGTGTTAGTTGTCATTAGTTGTTATCTTATCCTTTGACAACTACTACATGTGAACCTAGGTAAGTGTGATTAGTTGTCTCATGTCATATGATTAAGACATTTGTCATAATCCTATGACATCTTGCATCTCACCTTGGCTATATAACCAAGGGGTTTCTACTACATTGTACATCAATCATATCATTTACATTGAATATAGTTTATTCTTGTTATATTTATTTCTCTTTTGTGCTTTCCATTTGGTCTCAAGATCTTGGCAGCCATAGCCAATTCTAACAACATTAAATCAATCATATGAATATAGTAATGCTTCACGAAGGAAATTCATGTGTATGCGTCATGCTACCATTCACTTTTATGCTTTATGCTTCATGTATCACATAGATAAAGAAAATATCATAAAACTATTGACAAAAGAAAATGGAAAGTAACAACTAAGTTTCACAAACAAAAACTCAAGGCATGCAAGTCTTATTAAAGATCATAAGGGCATTGGATTATTCAAGATTAAGATACCACGAATCAACCTTCCCAACAAAAAACTTCATAGGTATTCATCCTATTTCTAAACATGAATTCAAACCCAATAATTAGAAGAATGCAACTTTAAAAGTTAAAATTGCATGCTTACAATAGTCAATAAATAGCTTCAAGAGATGTGCATGACATAAATAGAACCAACTAAAAGTTCAAGAATTTCCTTTTCCCCAAGCATTTCTGAAAAGTTGCAAATAAATCAATTTAGGTTCTCACGAATAGTGATGATATGAATTTGGTTGTGACTTTTCAAAGGAGAAAAGTTGTGACCCTTCGAATAGGAAAGACTATGAACCTTTTATAATGAAATACAATGACCATGCCTAGCATAGATTTGTCCACGTAGACATGTTGGCGCTAATTTTTTGGCCCCATAAAGAACAAAACAAAAAGTAGCCTACCTTGCAAAATTACACTACATGCAACTGACCTATTTTCCATAATTGAAATTTGTTCACCACGGGAAAACAACTTGGAGATATCAAAAGCCAAGAGAATTTATTGTAGAGGGGCCCTACGTGATCTCATAGCCTTAGACAAAATGTTTCCAAGTGTCATGGTTTGCGAGTAATATCTCGTCGAAGTTTGCTTCCCTTTTGCACTTTGGTCTCTTAAGAGACTTCACTGGTAGAATGTGTCTTAGACTATTGCAACGTGTTTGGGTGCAAAAGAGGACCTTTCCTAACATAAACCTACCCATACGGACATGTTGGAACAATTGGTTTGGTCGTATGATGAATAGAATGAAAGTTACACCACTTTCCAACTTGTCACTACATGCAACTGACCCATTTTCCATCAACTAAAATTTGTTCACCATGGGAAAACAACTTGGATCTATCAAAAACTGAGAGAGGTTATTGTAGAGGGGCCTTACATGATTTCATATCCTAATACATAATGTTTCCAAGTGCCATGGTTTTTGAGTAATTTCTCATCAAAGTTTTCTTGCCTTTTGCACTTTGGTCTCTTAAGAGACTTTGTCGGTAGAATGTGGCTCAGACCGCTTCAAAAAAATTGGGTGAAAAAGAGGACCTTTACTAGCATAAAACCACCCATACAGACATGTTGGAATAGTCAGTTTGGTTGTATGACAAACAGAACAAAAGTTACACCACTTTCCAACTTTACACTACATGCAATTGACTCATTTTCCATCAATTGAAATCTATTCACCACAGGAAAATGACTTGGAGCTATCAAAAACCAAGAGAGGTTATTGTATAGGGGATCTACATGATCCCATAGTCTCAGATGGAATTTTTGCAAGTTCCATGTTTTCTGAGTAATCTCTCATCGAAGTTTTTTTCCCTTTTGCACTTTGGTCTCTTAAGAGTCCTCGCTGATAGAATGTGGCTCAAACTGTTTCAGTGTTTTTGGGTGTGAAAGAGGACCTTTACTAGCATAAAAATACCCATACGGATGTATTGGAATATTCAATTTGGTCGTATGATGAACAAAAAAAAAGTTACACAAATTTCCAACTTGTCACTAGATGCAAATGACTCATTTTCCATCAACTAAAATTTTTTCACCACAGGAAAATGACTTGGATCTATCAAAAACTGAGAGAGTTTATTGTAGAGGGGTCCTACATGATCTCTTTTCCTTAGATGAAATGTTTCCAATTGCCAAGGTTTCTAAGTAATCACTCGTCAAAGTTTGTTGCCCTTTTGCACTTTGATCTCTTAAGAGACTTCACCAGTAGAATGTGTCTCAGGCCGTTTCAACCCTTCATACAAAATACTTACAATCATCCTGTAGCAAAGTAAATGTCACTCAACCATGATGAATAAACAAGTGCAATAAGAACACAATGAAAATAAAAAGCTATATTTTTTTAAGTATTTCTAGCATAGACAAAGCTCACATGAATTTTTTGATGGAATGCCCTACAAAAATGTGGTCTCGTGGAATGCCATGATTGCAAGATAGGCACAAAATGGATTTTTTAAAAGACATTATAAAATTTCAATAAAATACAATTGGCTTGACTATAAATCCAAATTCTGCAACTTTTTTTAACATCCTAACTTTGAAACAATGTATGGGAATCAATCAAAACATTGAAAGAAAGGGGGATTTTTGTCAAATGTTATAATTGCAACTCTCTTAGCAGCAATGTATGAGAAATTTGGAAGCATGGACAAACAATGTGAATTGTTTGACAAAATGTGGTAGCATAGACAAGGTAGTGAGCAAGCTCACTAGCTTATCAATGTGGTAGAATTGACAAGATGGTGAGCTATTTTAAAAAATTGCCTCATAGAAATGGGGTATCATAGTGATGATCATCATCATGAGACCCCATTTCTATGAGGCATTTTTTCAAATAACTCACTACCTTGTCAATTCTACTACATTGACAAGGTAGTGAGCTATTTGAAAAAATGCCTCAAAGTACATCGTCGCGGGACCCGACACCGCGGGCATATTTGCCAAATGGCTCACTGCATTTGTTACAATGTGGTAGCAGACAATTGGTGAGCTCGCTGGCATTAAATGCGATGGCAGACGAATTGGTGAACACTGATGATGGAGCATGGAATGAATATCAATGGAAATCTCGCAGAAGCTTGAGGGAACCCTAGATGATACGTGGTAACTGGTAAATTGTTAGATAGTGAATATTAAAAAAAATGTCCATGAGTAGGTCTCATGGCTGATTGGTAAATGCCGTGAGGACCCCATTTCTATGAGCATTTTTCAATGCATTGGTGAGATTGACAGGGTGGTGGTGTTTGAGAAAGGGAATTGCATCCTTAGAGTAGGGTCTCCCGCGTTGTACATCATGAGTGAATGAGGCATTTTTTCAAACACATCACCGTGAGACCCCATTTCTATGAGGCATTTTTTCAAACATCACTGTGAGACCCCATTTCTATGAGGCATTTTTTCAAACAACTCACTACCTTGTAATGGGGTCCTTGGAATGGGGTATGGCATTTGCCAAAACATAAAAGGGGGTGATTTCCATGAGTGTTATGGTTGTAATTGCCTTAGTTGACAAACCTTTTTTTTTTAAGTATTTCTAGCATAGACAAAGCTCACATGAATTTTTTGATGGAATGCCTTAAAGAAATGTGGTCTCGTGGAATGCCATGATTGCAAGATAGGCACAAAATGGAAGCATGGAAAAGGAATGTGATTTTTTTGACAAAATGTTTTGGTAGAAATGTATGCAAAATGTGGTAGCATAGACAAGCTAGTGAGCAAGCTCACTAGCTTGTCAATGCAATAGAATTGACAAGGTATTGAGTTGTTTGAAATAATACCTCATAGAAATGGGGTCTCATGGTGTGAGATATTTGAAAACATACTTCATAGAAATGGGGTCTTAGGGTGATGTACTATTTGAAATAATACCTCATATAAATGGGGTCTCATGGTGTGAGATATTTAAAAATATGCTTCATAGAAATGGGGTCTTAGGGTGATGTACATCACCCTAAGACCCCATTTCTATGAGGCATCTTTTCAAACAACTCACAATAATCACAAGATATGCACAAAATGGAAAATGTATGGAAAATATGGTAGCATAGACAAGGTAGTGAGCTATTTGAAAAAAATGCCTCAAATAAATGTGGTCTCATGGTGATGGGATGACATTCCATCACCATGAGACCACATTCTTTGAGGTATTTTTTCAAACAGCTCATTGCCTCGTCTAACATGTTTGATAAAGTGCTTTGGTAGACATGATAGACAAGGCACATGGACTGTTTGACAAAATTCCTGAATGAGATATGTCCTCATGGACTACAATGATTGCAAGATATGTACAAAATGGATTTATTGAAAAGGATTTAGAAAATTTCAAGAAATTGCAATTTCTAGGGGCAAACCCAAATTCCAAAGCATTTTCCAACATCCCCCATGCCTATACCAAAATGGAAGCTTTGGAAAGGTGTATGCACATCCATAAAAAAAAGGAATGAGAAATGATGTATTATATTACATAGTTATAACTACTCTCCTAAATGTGTATAAAAAATGTGGAAGCATACACAAGGTAGGTCAATTGTTTAACAAAATACCTCAAAGAGATGTGGTTTAAAATGTAATTGGAAGGTGTAAAGAATTGTGTAGTTTAAAATGTGCCAAGAGGGACTAAAGGGTATAATGAGAAAAAAACAATTTGATGAACATGGAATATGCATAATAACAAAATAAAAGCATTGTATTAAGCATGTATGATAAGGAATGATAAAGAAACATAATAGAATTAAGGAAAATGTAAAGAAAATTTGTAAATACTTGACATACCTAAAAAACGGAGATTCAAATGGAGGAACTACCCAATTATGCAATATGTTTTTCTTCTTGAATCAAACTCCTAAAAAATTTGAGTTTTTCGCAAGCTTGCTTCCTTTTCAATGTTCAATTGTATATCACTCAAATATAATTACTAACAACAATACAAATAACCAATGTATAATGTTAAATTCCTACAATTCAATCACAATTAACATTGTAACAGTGCAAAAATTGAGTCTTGAATTGATATATCAAATTCAATGTAAAAAATTTGTTATTTCCTCCTTCCTAAGTTGGAAAACCATAAAAAAGTGGTGGTAAGTTCATGCAAAGGTGGTAGAATGTAAAAAAATTTCTTGTGCACTTCCCAACAACATCAAAAGGATCTTTTTGGTCAGAACATGTGTTTAACCAATAGAATAATAGAGCATATGGGCTTGGATCACAGGTGTGCTGACTTTTTTACCATTTTTAGAGCAAGCCAAAAAATGCTTGCATTATAATACAAGTGTGTTTTATGTTGCTATACAAAAAAACTATATCTCAACTTCTTCAAAGTGCACTTACGTTATGAAAATGTTTATTTTCTAAAGGTTTCCTTAAATTTTCAACCCTTAAACCCTCAACCCTAATTCCTCAACCCTATACCCTCAAACATCAACCCTAATCCCTCAATTCCCTCAATGGGCTATACCCTCAACAATAATCCCTCAACCTTTAAACCTTAAACCATCAACTGTAATCTCTCTCTTTCTCTCTCTCTCTCTCAAGTCTCTCCCAGCTCCCACCCCCTCTTTTTTCTTTGACTTTTCGATCTTTACCTCACTTCTTGTCTTCCCGACTCTTTTCCTTTGCGACCTGACGATAACGTCTTTCTTTGTTCTCTCTCTTTCTTTGATTCTTCGAATTCGATTTTTTTGTTTTGATTGAAGAACTGTTCCGCTTGACGTCCAGACCGTTTGTCCTTAATTTCTGATCTTGTTTCGTATGGCAAGTTGGCATCATTATGTTGTTGCATTTTGTTATTAGGTTTATCCCTACCTGACCTAATGAATAGTTGATGTTGTAATGAATTGATTTTGTGTTGCAGATGTATTGGTGACCTTTCTTAGGTCCATGTCAACATGATGTAGCATGCTACATGCTTGAATTTTTTTTGGAAAAGTTTTGTACAAGCCTGAAGCCGATAGATAATCTTTTTGGTGAATAAGGGTTGCATCTAATTAGGTCGATCTAATTGATGCTTACAGATATATCAGATATATATATTGGACAGATCTGAGATTGATAGTGTGGAAGTGGACAGACAAGTATGCAAAGATGATGAAGTGTGAAAGTCAGTTTACTGAGCATCAAAGGAATTGAATTAGCACTTGTTAGGTGTAACTTTATCAATTCATATTCTAGTTGTAAGCCATTTTTATGTTGTATCTTTGTAGGCAGTGAGCCTCTCATTTTGGACAATAAGTCCTGGTAGTGAGCCACCCTTTGTGATATCTTATAACCGGTTATATTATATTATGAGCTAATTCTCACCATGGTTTTTCCCATTTTGGGTTTTCCACGTAAAAATCCTGGTGTTCATGTGTTGTGTGTTCTTATGTTCTGCTAATGCTCTTGCTTATTTTTATTGTTATATGCATTGGAGTATTTGGATGGTGTTTTTTCAATAAGTTTAAGAAGATACTGATTCATCCCCCCACTCTCAATATCTTAGGTATTCAACAATTGGTATCAAATCTTGGTTCCTCCAAAGAAGCCTAATAGCTTGAGTAAGATGTTGAACAGTGTACAAATGGATGATAAAGAAGAAATATGAGCTGCTCTTGAAGATCTTGACAAGGCTGAAAATGAAAATAGATATTTGAAAGAAAATATTGATGAGGCAAATGAATTCATTTGGAAATTAAAAGAGCAATTGAAGGAATTCAAAGAAAGACATAGAGAAGTAAGTGAGCAATTAAAACAAGCAAATGAAGAGATCACCAGATTGAAGGTACTAGTGGAGGAAAAGAAGAGAATTGAATATTTTCTAAATACAATGGTGCAAAGCAAGACCGATGAATGCTCAAGGCTTGAACAAGAAGTGGTAAACCTGAAAGCAGATTTGGAAAAATCAAAACTCTACAAAGACAAGTTCAAAACAAGCTCCACCAAGCTTGACAAGTTGATTGTAGGACATAAGCCAACTAAAGACAAAGGTGGTGTGGGAATGGAAGCAGGTAAAAGCTCTAAGGCTATGCGGACCTCAAACATAGTGGACATAGAGCTAATGAATGCAAAACAGGCAAGAAATCTAAGAACCTTTGTTAGAAGACCCCCTATCAACTAGCCAAATGCTCAAAGGTACCCATCTTTCAATGGTGTTTTCTTTTCATGTAATAAATTTGGTCATAAGGCAATGGAGTGTAGAAGTCGAATAAACTAGTATGCTAGTTTGTTCTCTGGACAATGTTCTGCATGCAAGAAAGTTGGACATAGAGATAATGAATGCAAAACTCAGATGGTGAATTTGTTTAATGGAGGAAGAATGAATCAATCTTTTGTTGGATACTTCTATGCATGTTATAAGTTTGGACACAAAGAAAATCAGTGCAGATCAAGGGTTAATGGAGAACAAACAAATCAGAAAAATTTGGTTTGCTATAATTGCAACAAACCTGAACATGTTTCAATAGTATGCAAAATTAAAGGGGGAAATCAATCCGATCTAGTAAAGAAGAATGAACTAGTGAAGACAATTGAAAAGAATGAGGTTAAGCAAGAAATGAACAAGATATGGAAGAAGAAAGAAGAGCTAGTAACATCAAGCGAGTTTGTGCCCTCATCTGGTGCAGACAATCCCTTTGGCAATTAGACCCAGCATAGTCTTAGGGGAGCATTAACAGAAAATTATTCAAACCCCCTAGATATCTAGTGTTTCAAACTTTGGCACGAAGATATATTGTAAAGATTGAATAAACAAAGCTTATGAAAAAGGAACCAAAAGAAAAGTTGCAAGCATGATCATTTGCAGAGAAAATTAGGGTTTTTTAGTGCAGTGAAGAAGGTTTTTTTTCAAATTTTTGAATTCTACTACATTTAATGCAAATTAGGGTAGCATGTTGATCTATAAAGCGGATTTGTAAGGTTTTTTGATCACTTGTGAATTTGAAGAAAGTGGAGAGTGATTTGGAGCATTCTTGAGGCAATTTGGAGAGTGAGTTGGGCAAACTCTAGTTCTAGTTTCTCGCGAAAGAAAAAGGTATTTTACTCTTTTATGCTTTTGTGGGTTTATGAGAATCTTCTTTTTGAGGTTATTAGATCTCAATTTGTGGAAAAATGACAACTCTTGTAGTCATAAATGTGTCAGAAAGACCTAGACCTTCATACAAGAAGCATTCCATGAAGGTTTTTGAAGATGACCCTCTATGCACCTTCTCATTGATTCCTCACAATATCATGCCCATTAAAGACACTAGAATTTATATACGTGTTAAAACTAAGGATTATAATCATAGAAAATTGATAGATATGTAGAAAAATGAGCTCATCAAGGATGATTTCTTGATATAACCTAAGTATGCAAATATTGTTGCAAAGAAGTTGGATTAGTAGAATTATTTTCCTAACTTTAGCTCCACTGTTGATGACAAGTATGTTAAACCTGCTCTTAGCAGAATTCATGATAGTTTTTTTGTGGATAGACAGACCTCATCTAATAACCAAGGAAGTGATTAAGGCAGTTACCAAACTCTGTAATACCAAACCAGAACCAATGTTGAAGTCTGTGAAAAATGAAGTGGTGATGGAACTCAACCGAGCAACATTTGACAGAAGGGCTCTTGCAACAAAGCCTATTACCAATCTTGTTGTGAAGTTTACAACTATAATGATCACTCACAAGATCTACTTCACAAATATGTAAAATTATGTGTTTCCTACAACTATATACACCGGATATGACATGGCGGAAAATGGTCCAGAATATGATTTTTGTGAACTTCCCCGGTAGTAGTTGTTTGAAAACTTGAAGATGACAAGGGAGAAGAAATATGCATTCAAGTTTGGTTCCCTGATTGCATGCTTTTTGTTCTACTTTCTTAGATGACTTCCTAGAAGAGATGATGTAGCAATATGGGATACATCAAGACCAGTTGTACATCAAATTTTTGATTATATGCACAAGTTGGGTGATATAAAGAGTCGAGACAATTCTTTGACAACATTCTTTGTTGTATTAAAAAGCAACATGAATGAATGTGAAAGGATTCCAAAGAAATTTGTTGAAAATACAAGAATGGCATCATATTTCATGTCTCCTCTGATGAGTGCATGATTGAGATAGTTTAACCTCAGATTTTCTAGATTCCACCATTGGGTTATGAGGTTACAGAGGATGAAGCATAGGGCTATGTACAATTTTTGTTAAAAATCCCAAAAGATACCAATGAACCTAGAATGGGAACCTATGAAGAAAAATCTATGGAAATTCAGTTGAAGCATAAGAATCTTGTGATAAGAAAGAATGTAGATGAAATGCTTAGAAAGGATGGCTTCACTGATGAAAATATTGCACAAGGAAGAGCCATGGGAGAGCATATGGCTGGAGATTCATCAGGACTAAGGAGATCCAACAAGACTACTCATTCAAAACCATCTACAACTCCCGCATTAGTGAAGGTAGAGCCTAGTGCATCTGGTAAAGGAAAAAGCCCGACTCCTTCCAGACCCACTAAAAGATTTGGAAAAAGGAAAGAGACTCCTTCAGTGACACCATTCAAGAGGTAAAAATGAAAAGGAAACAAGGGAAAATAACCCCAGTATCACTGAAGAGCAAGAAGAAGAGGAGGAAGATCCTACAACTAAATTGGTAAGAAATAAGAAAGGGAATATGCCATCTAATGAAGGTGCTTCATAGGAAGCAAGTGTTGGCACAAAAATATTTCATCACATGTCATCCTCTAAAGAAGATGAAGAATAGGGTTTTGGTGTTCATGTGCACACCAAAATGGACTCGAAGAAGGCAAAGGTGTTAGAAGAGGCATCTCTGGACTAGGAAGAACAAAAAGCCTCACCAGTAAGACCTAGTTATTACTCAAGTAGGTCAAGAGGACAAGAAATCATTGATTTTGGTTATTATTCAATATGTTATTACTTTGGAAGTCAATTGGGATTATGTTAAGAATAATGTACTTGAGAAATTGTGGGAAGCCTTGATGAAAAGATGATCAAAGGCTGTTGAGTTGGAAGAAAAGATAAGAATTGAGGCATTTGAGAAAATTGGGTCCTCCTTGACCCCAAATGATTTGGAAACCTTGAAGAAGGTATGCTCAAAGATGTTTCAGATGAAGAAAAGGGTAAAACTTTGATGAATAAAGATAAAAAGAAAGTAAAGAAAGAAACTACAGAAGCCATCAGGGGTATGGCTGAGAAATATGGTATGTTTGGTGCACTCCCATCTGGTTCTACACCTAAATTAGGAGAAAAGGATTATGTAGAGGTAAAGGAAGACATCCCTCTAGATATAGGTGATTCAAATATCCTTCTAAAAATAGGTGTTACAAATGATCCTCTGGAGATAGAGAAGCTTAATGTTGAAGAAGCTAAAGTAGAGAGACAAAATGAGGAAGAAGTTGAACTAGAAAACTTGAGGTTGTCCTCTAGAGCATGCTGAAGAAGAAAAAGTAGAAGAAGAAGAAAAGGTAGAAGAAGAAGAAAAAGTAGAGGAAAAAGTAGAGGAAAAAGAAAAGGTAGAAGGAAGAAGAAAGAAATGGGGAATATACTAGGAAGAATGAAGAAAATCAAAGGCAGGTTGTGGATTCACAAAGGTCTTCCTGAAGAGTCCTCCTCCGGCGATGATGTATTAAAAGTATTGTTATCCAAGCAAATAAGGTTCTATCTGGTGATTCCTTCGAAACTTCTACAACTCCCCATGATTCAAGGCAGTGTGGATTTGGATAAGATTTCTCCCATTCACAAGTTGGTGTTAGGGGATGCATTGCATGCATCCAAAATAAATGAAATTTTGGGAACACATCAGAAGGGGACAAAAATTATTGATGATGCCCTTAAAGCTTTGCAGGAGGCCACCCTTGGTATATCAATTGATACATCGCTCACTCAGGTTGAGAATATAAAACTTTTATTGGAATCCTTTAAGGAGTATGCCTCTAGAATTGGTGAGAAAACAAGGCAAGAGATTGAGAAAATGGAAGAGAAAAGGCTTTCGAAACTTCATGATAAGTGTGCTTTGGCACACACCAATGTGAAAAAGAGTCTATAAGTTGTGCAAGATTGTGATTCTGAAGAAAATATTGTATTTTCTTACTACATAAAGTGGTCAAATGCCACATAGAATATCAAAGATCTCATGGAATCCATTGAGTCCCAGTTAACAACTATCTCCAATACATACAATGCATATAAAGATAGAGATAGGTCAAATTGGAATGATATTACTACTCACAAAGAGAAATGATTTATTCTATAGAAGCTAAAGGAAGATAACATCAGAAGATTTGGTCAGTTAGGCAACCTTGTGAGAATGGAGTACACTCCGGTAGACAATGCTTTGGTGAATGAAAAAAAATTAGAAAAGATCAATTTAACTCCAGGCACTCCGGATGATGCAAAATAAAGTTTGATGGAACTAGAATCTCTTAACAGAATGTTGATATTTGCTAAGAAGAATTGGAAGAATGGCAAGATAGCATGGCAAGGAATTCTCAAGGAGCTTCAAGGCTCAACTTCCTCTAGGTAATTTTTTATTAGTTTTCATATTTTTTGGACCTCCCTTTGTCCTTGATGTCAAAGGGGGAGAGAATGACATGGAGAGTAAAGGGGAGAGTGTGTTGCACATAGGAGGTTTGTAAATTATTTTGGTACTTGTTTCCATCAAAGACAAAGGGGGAGATTGTTGGAACAATGAAGAACATCTAATTATGTAGCTTTTGTGTTGTCATTGATGTCACCATGTTATATGAGTTGCAACTGCAAGTTTAAGTTCAAGTTTGATCCAATATTCTGAATAGGTATGCAGTCATTATCCTCTAGTATTTTGGTCCGCAATCCTCTGCTCATGAATATCATAACTTGTAGTTTTGGGAAATGGTTCTTGGTTGCTAGAAGCTTGTAGGTTCAGAATCTCATGTGAACAGATGCTCGTATGGTGAGTTGGCATCATTATGTTGTTTCTTTTTGTTATTAGGTCTATCCCTAGCTGACCTACTGAATAGTTGATGTTGTAATGAATTTTTTTTTGTTGTGGATATATTGGAAACCTTTCTTAGGTTCATGCTGACATGATGTAGCATGCTACACACTTGAATTGTTTTTGGAAAATTTTTGTACAATCTTGAAGCCGACAATTAATCTTTTTGGTGAATAAGGGATGCATCTAATTAGGCCGACCTAATTGATGCTTGTGGATATGTCAGATATATATATTGGATAGTTTTGAGATTGATGGTGTGGAAGTGGACAAACAAGTATGCGAAGATGATGAAGTGTGTAATGTTAGTTTACTATGCATCAAAGGAATTGAATTAGCGCTTGTTAGGTGTAAGTTTATTAGTTTAATATTCTAGTTGTAAGCCATTTTTATGTTGTATCTTTGTAGGCAGTGAGCCTCTCATTTTGGATAGTGAGTCCTAGTAGTGAGCCACCCTTTGTAATATCTTATAACCAGTTATACTATAGTGTGAGCTAATCCTCACCGTGGTTTTTCCCATTTTGAGTTTTCCACGTAAAAATATTGGTGTTCATGTGTTGTGTGTTCTTATGTTCTCCTAATGATCTCACTCATTTTTACTATTATATTCATTGGAGTATTTGGATGGTGTTTTTTTAATAAGTTTAAGAAGATACCGATTCACCCCCTTCTCAGTATCTTGGGTATTTAACATTATCTCTCTCCCATCCCTCTATCTCCCACTCCCTCTCTCTCCCTCTCTCTCCCTCTCTCTCAAGTATCCCTCCCACCCTACCTGGATAAGTCCTTCTCACTCCAACCTCC
>VDFB02030141.1:0-49989 GCA_007258455.2 Sequoia sempervirens
TCTCCTCCAGCGCTTCCATCAAACTTTGGTGGGAATGTTTTCTTCATATCCCTCGACAGTTTGGTGGATACAATCTTCTTTTTCTTCTCAATGGATGGTGTGGGTGATTTCTCTTTATCATGATTTCGGTTTACACCTTCCCCATGTGATGAACTTTCTCCTTCTAAATTGGTAACATGTATTTCAATTTCAGGTCCATCCACAACTTTCGCTCTTTCTAGATTAGTTAGCCTTGCTAAAATCTGATCAAGCCTTGCTTCCACTCCAGTCGCTCCTTGTTCACCATCTCGACTGGTTCTAGGAATAGTTCGCGTTCTTTCATACGTCCTCACCATGATTATATAATTTGTTTAACCTGGATGTTCTTTTCATGTTAATTTTACTATCAATTAACTACTATGTAAAGTATATTTATAAAGATGAACACATTCACATGAACACAAATTTTCGCAATAGTTCAAATATATATATATTTTGGTAAATACATAGTTTTATTGTGAAGAACCCCAATGGTTCTAACTCTGAAACTAACTGCTGTAGATGAGGTTTTTACTTTTTTTTTTGTATTTCTTGGAATAATGCCAGACTAGATAAATATAAAATGCAAATACCATATACAGATTGCAAAGTATTGAAATACTTACAATGAAACTTCAACACAAATGTGATTATATATGAATTTGCTAATACAATATATACTAGAAATCAGATTATTATCCCCTGCTCAACAATACATTCATACCCGTAAGCTGAAGTAAAGATCTGAAAATCTGATATAGATTTATCAGCAGGTTGTAGCTACACAATTTCCAACACCTAGCCTAGGTATCCTTTACTCCACTCAAGAAAGAATGCCAATGGGTACCATTATCTTAGTGTTAGATTTGGTTATGAAACCACCCAAGATCAAAGTGACTGAAGGAAAGCAAGACAAGAACCTAGAGATGAACAAAACTCAACACTCTCCTAGCACTGAACTAGATTCACAATTTGAGCTAGTGTTCTCATTAGCATAGGGAGAGGTGAGGGCTTGTTTATATAGAAAAATATAGGAAAATAAAATCAAGAGGAATAACTCCCTTTACCCATAATAGGTGGGAGGTTTTACCTACTTGGTAAATGCCAGATACATGGTTATGCCAACTTAGATAAAAACAAAGGAATGGTTATGGGAAGGTGGCAAATAAGTCCAAAAGAGAGTGTGACATTCAACTACCCAAAGGTGGGTGTGAATGACACATGTGATTGTAGGACTATGCCACATGTCCTCATCTTAACCATTCTAATATAACCTAAGCAAGCTTAATAATGTGTGTAGGAAAAATAAATATTCCGTAACATAAGGAAAATAAAAAACCTACACTAACACCTAGCCGCCCCAAATACCAATGAATTCCACTCTCAAACGCAAGCGCTTTAGTCCAAGTAGAAAACGCCTTCTCATCAAGATTGTACGGCCTGGCTGTAGGTCTCTTGTATGACCTGGCAAATGCTAGCAGCAGTGAATTTTCAACAGCAATTAATGTGCTCTGATTTTAATCTTTTAATCTGCTCAAACCCTGAATAAATCTTCTCAAATATGCTCAATATTGACCTCAGAATGAAGCCAACTCTTACAACAATTCTTCAATCGATTTTACACCACCTTAGAATGCATAAGCAATGAAGAGGGCACGTTCTCCAATGCTACAAATGAAACTAACCTGCAGAAACCCTAGGTTTCTCTCCACAAGCCAAGAACTCCAAATTTACAAATTCAAATGATCATCCATCTTTGTTCAATTTGCCTTTGAGCTCTTTATATACTTTCTTCAAGAGAAGTTGATCCCCTTCATGTGCACCTTAAATCATTTAAAATGATATAAAATCTTTTCTTTTCAACTTCATTGAATGCTTTAATAAACGCCCCCCTCATAATTAATGCTTTTATAATCATTTTAAAACATACTTTATATTTGCCTTTTGACTTAATAAAGTCCATCAATAAATGGGCTCCCCTTTTAATAATTCATTAATGTACTTTAAGTTACTTAAATTGAAGGTCATGGCCCCATTGAATATAAAGTGCACATTAAACTTTATATTATGATTTTATAATATTTTATTATCATTAAAAAGATTTAAATGATAATAGAAATATTTATTATTTTTCCATTCCGTTTGAACCTGGGAGTTAACCATTGTATCTGCTGTGCATCCAACTGCTTTACTATAAATAGTAAGGGTCCCGCTCTATCAACCATTGATTTACTATAAATAGTAAATCCCTTATTATCAGATCAAACCAATGGTGTAAGAGATTGTCACTGCAAATGAAGCCTATTCAGGTGCCCTACCATAGATAGTAACCCTGACTGTCCTGAAATAATCACTGACTATAAATAGTAAGTATGTAGAACTGAGTCCAACGAAGGCCAAACCTAAACCCGTACTGAGCTCTGATGGAGAAAACACACTGATCTTTGCCAAATGGGACCCCCTAACCTATCTGTGTTAGCCTACGAGGGCCAGGAATAGGCTAAACCATCATAAAACGGGATCACTCTAAAAAGGGGACATTACATTTACTCATAATATGAGGATTCAATATCCCATTGATTACATTGATCGACTATTCAGATAGTCAAGGGGAGAGTATCCTTTTGATTCACTCTCAGGTACATAACTTAAGGGAGTGTAACCTACAGACTGAGAAAATTGTTGTTCTCTTTCATTCTGTTCATCTCTCATTTGTTCATATCTATCACAAAAAGGGTAATATCCTTTGAATTTATTGTTCGATACATAATTGCGTGAAGCAATGTCAATATGGTGTTCATCAACAAAGTTGTCTAAATTTTTCGCAGACATTTGTTCATGAGACCATTTCTCAACCGGTGGTGTCCTTGGTTGTATAACCTTCAGACTCCTTACTTGAAGAAATTGTTATCACTTCAGCCAATGGTTGAACTCTAGGATCTCTAAAGATAAATGCAGGACTTGAACTTTCTTCCGAAGGCATGTCCCTGGAAAGTGGTAATGATTCAGACTTTTCAAGTGAGATAGCTGGAAGGTAATTTTACATTGCCTCCATTCTCATCTTTCTCTTCTCAATGCTGATTCAAGAAAGTGCATGACTAAAGGTTTCAGTATCACTCAACTAGATAGCATTATCATAGTTGGTTCCTTCAGTGGTTCTAACGATGGCTTCCTTTTACTTCTTGGCCTTTAGGTAACGTTCATTTCCGATTACAGACTTTCGAGCTGTTAATCTGATACGCACCATCCTGACACAAGAACTTTTCACAACATTAGATAATGTTGGAAAGGAAAATTGATGAGCTCATAGGTTCCAGAGTTAAACCTGGTAGCTTTGATACCACATGTAACATACTAACCCTTAACCCTTGCGTGAAATAAAAATTTCTTAATTTTACATCAGATAAATAAAGATAACGAGTAAATAGCCATTGTAACAAAGTTTTTCTTTTCTTTTAATTGAAATCATTTCAACATAATACAATCCATTGCTATTCATTACAATAAAATAACTTTTCCTTTTTAAGTAACATTAGAGTAAGAATACATACAAGTACAAAACATAGCTCAATGAGCTTTTGAACAAATAGTAGTAAGACGGTCCAAGATCTTCCCTTTCAAATCTTGGTACTTCAGTAGCCTGTTGTGGGGGAGAAACATCACTCGAGCGCTTTTCCGCCAACCATAGACTTTTAATGCGGTCCCCCGCACATCTATTATTCAATAGATGGCCCTCCCTTCAACGAAGAGATTGGTAGAGTAACCAATACTGTTAACCAACTGAGCATAGTGGTGTGTCCTACATGACTAGATCCTTGTAATCCCAAATCTCGAACTAGCATGTACTATTGGATCACGGTGAATTGACAGTGTAATCATCACCCAATCTAAGAGGATGTTGGTACATTACACTTCTTTGGCCAAAGTGTTTTAATTCAGTAAACGACTGAGAAAGTCATCTATCACATACACTACTCAGGGCCGATTTGACTTTGGGCTATCTTATACTACACATAGGTTATGTTCTTCAATGGATAATCAGTCAGCCCAGACTAACCTACAACATACTATTTGCTAGAAATGAATCATCATAACAAGTAATTCACATAATCCCTCCTATATTGGAAATCTTTATCCTAGGAGTAACTCAAGCTTACCTCAGGTAGCCTAATAACTTAAGCCGATAGAATTTACTTGACTCCTGTCCTCATTTTCAGTCCTAGTATATAATAACTAATATAGCCATACTCTCCTTATATGGAGATCATACAAATTAATGCAAATCACACAAGTATGCATCTTTTATCCTTTATACAATCTACTCCCTAGATGTAAACAGATATGCAATTCACAAACATCTTACTTTCTATACACAACAAAAATACAGATTATGATGCAATTCCCTATCTATGCACAAGCAATAAACACAAATTCCATAAATATTTAAGGTTCACAATTGAAAATGATAGTAGAAGAATATCCCGTGCCTAGTATTTAGCTTTCCTTCAAATGATGATGTCTTAGCCTATTCTCTCAGCACTTCCAACTCTATCAATCAATTGGCAATTCCCTCACAGGTTTTTGCCTTTCTCAGTCAGAATTAACTCACAATTGGCTATCCTTCTCACTCAGGAATAAGTAATCAGATATGAATATTTAGACTGTTATTGGTTACAGCTGAACAAAAGTGTAATACTTAGGTGAATCGATATTCAAGACTGGTATGCTTCCTCCAAAGTTCTTGGTGACACTAAACTCAACTCATCCTGCAGACTATATCTCAACCCATTCAAATACCTTGTTACCTTTTCCAAATCCTCTTCGCTATTGCCTGACCAAATCACCAACTTGTAGAAGTCTTATGTGTATTCCTTGTCTGACATATCTTTTTGTTTCAGATTCTACAATCTTCTCAAAAGACTAGTTTGATAATTTGCCGGAAGAATCTTCATCTTCAACTTAGTAACCATTTGATCCCATGAGGTAATCTTTTCTTTGTTCTTCTTTCGTCTCTTAGATTGGACATAGTCCCACCACATAGCAGTGTGGCCCTTGAGCCTTGTGCAGGCGAATTTCACTTTTCTTTCCTCTGCAACTCCTTCATACTCAAAATACTTATCCAGGTCATTAATCCAGTCTATAAGTTCTTCTCCGTTTAGACTTCCCGAATACATTGGAACCTCAATTCTTGGCTTGGCTCCCACATTCATTACAACTTTGATCAATCTTTTTTCCACTCCTTTAGGTTCTTCTTGATGTTCCCTATCATCTACTTGTGGTTGCTCTCCCTCTTCAACATCACTGGCATCATCTATTGGTGTTCCTCTTCGCTATGCCCTCTCCATGGCAACCATTCGTGTAGTCAAGTTCTGCAACAATTCAAAGACTCCATCATCATTTCCTCTTCTGCCTCTTCCTCGAGAAACTCTGCCTCTCATCGCTCTTGGTGGCATTCTGCCCACTCCTTAACAGCCCGAAATCTTTGGGCTCTGATACCAAAATGATGGCAAACTATTTGAATCTAGAAAAACTGTTGTAGATGGAGACAAGAAACTCTCCCAATTATCAAACAACCAAGACTGCACCATTCGCAACACATTCCTTATTTCAAAGAATAGGCACCAAGCTATAGAGACCCATTCTTTAAATCAAGAAATCACACAGCTATAGGGTGACAAGCAAGATAACACTGTGACAAGAAGATAACACTATGACAGACACATTTCAAATCCCAATTAATGCAGGAACCACAACGCCTACTGTTCAATAAAGAGAATCATCCTTATTCGAATATCAAAATACAAAGTGCAACGCACCATTGACCATAAAAGAAAGGTTATTGTATTGGAAATTATGCAACAAAGTGATCGACTATAGTTATGAAGAACAAGAAGCTTCTTTATGCGTTGTTTATAGCCTTTCCACTCTACCACCCGTCCTCTATCTTCTGAACAACACATCCTTTCTACCACCCGCTTTCAACATCAACTTCTTTATGCCAAAACATTGAAAATCTTGTATCTTTCCTTCAAGAACTGGGCGTTGTCTTCTTACATAGTCAGAATGACTCTTCAATGAATCGATGACACTCCCTTTTCCAATTCAACAAAAGAAAAACCATCGATCCCCTGACTTATTGCTTTTGCACAGTTTAACTGTCCTTAAGGCTATCAATCTCTGCAACCAAGAGAAGAGGAGTTTCTTGGTTCGATTATGTTTTCTTCAATAACCGCCTCTCCTCAACACGCATCCATTCACACACCAAAAAATAGGATGATGCTTCTAATTGACCTTTCCATTCAATCAAAACAAAGAAAGCTCGTGGAAAGCATGAAAATAGCTTGCTACCCCTCACATGCTGTCACATGTCAAACAAACCACATGTCAGACAAATGACTAAGGAAAACAATTACTTTCGTTGTAAGGTGCTCAACACCTCGCAAGGTGTCTCGTGTGCTCCTCCCAAGTCTCGCTAAATATCATGATATCATCAAAGAAAATAAGAACAAACTTTCGGAGCTGATTGCGAAAGACCCTATTCATACAAGATTGAAAAGTAGTTGGAGCATTGGTTAGGCTAAAAGGCATAACCAAGAACTCAAAGTGCCAAAAGTGGCACCGAAAAGATGTCTTCTCCACATCCTTTGCTGGGACCCGAATTTGATGGTAGCTTGACCTCAAATCAATCTTAAAGAAATAACCAACAACATGCAGCTTATCTTTGAGCTCATCTATGTTTGGGATGGGATATATATTTTTATTATCTTCTTTTTTTAAAGCCCTATTGTCTATGCACATACACATAGTCCCATCCTTTTTCTTCACCAAAACCTTTAAAGATGCAAAAGGGCTCTTACAAGGCCTAATGTGACCCACTTCAAGTAACTCTTTGATGGCATTCTCTATTTCATCTCTGTGCCTCTTCGAGTGCTTGTAAGGGGTGGTGATAACTGGTTTAGCACCCTCCTCCAACTCGATGACATGCTTAGTGCCTCTCTCATTAGGCCTCCCAGGAGGTATTCTATCAAAAACCTTGTTGCGCTTAGACAACAAACCCAATACATTTGGATGGTAATTGCTATTGTGCACTCTGCGATAGTTGGCATGGCCGCATGATAATACATTGCGTTGCCCACTCAACTTGGTCATGTCTAATAAACCTCTTGTGGCCCACCATTGGAAATGTCTCTAAGCACTAACTTCTTTCCATCCACTTCGAATTTCATCTCCATACTTTGCAAGTTCATATAGAACTCTCCAATAGATTGCAACCACGCATCTGTGTCTCCCATGTTCACCACATAAAAATCATCCTTGATCTCATAGTCACCTAGTTGAATGCTCAAGTTAGGAATTTTCCTAATGCATGTTAGGGTGAACCCATTTGCTACCATCACCTTGAAGCCATCAAAATCTTTTGTTTTAATTCCCCTTCCTGCTACAATGCCCAAGTAATAAATATAAAGTCACTTTAATAATTTGAATGTGACTTTATAATAAACTATTATAACTTAGGCATTTAATTAATTTTTTCTATTTGACCCACGAAAACATCACCAGAGCATCGAATCCCAAAATTGGCTATGCTAGGCTGAAGCCAACAACAAAGAATTATAATTGAGGCCATTATGGCGACTTTCCAAAAATAGCAATAAGCTCCATAAAAAGTCGACGACAAACCAGATGTCCAAAAACGCTTCCGAAAGTGTCATACCAAAGCATATTGACAACAAAGCTTAATGCCATGATAAAAAATTGGAAATATGCTTAGCAAATACTCCTCCAAGAACTATGGAGCTGTAATGTCCCCTTTCTAGCTCAGACATGTTGATAGGATGCTTAGCCTATTCTTGACCTTCGTAGGCTAGAGCAGATGGTTAGGGGGTCTCATTTGATAGTATTCGAGATGGATTTTCCCTCCTGTATTTAGTATGAGACCAGGATTGACCTTCGTTGGACTCCGTTTGACACACTTACTATTTATAGTAAGTGACTATTTTCAGGGAGTCGAGCTTTCTATTTATATCTCAGGCACCTGGACAGTAGTCAGAGGCAGTGACGACCTTTGTTAGGCTCTGCAGTTGTTACTTGGCACTTTCAGAGAGATTTATTATTTATAGTAAGTCAGATACAAGGAGTTACTATTTTTGGCAGAGCACCTGGTGATATAATATTTGCGAATATTTAATGGTTATGTGAGTTGACTTTATTATGAGATCAATTATAAAATGTTATTCTAAAAAGCATTTGTTATAAGTGTACTTTAAGTTATTATAGTGGGGCCATGAGGCCATGACCCTTCAATTAGTTGCCACGTAAAAGTATTAAATTATTTTGGCACTTTTCCCAAAGTCAGATTTTATTTAAATGATCATGAGAGAGAAAGGATCGACCCTCTTGAGGAGTATTTAAAAGACACTTGGCCGAAAATCGACCCTCTTGAGGAGTATTTAAAAGACACTTGGCTGAAAATCGACCTCATTCTTCTTGAGCATTTGATTGTGTCTTTGGTGCCTTGTGCAAGGGTTTTCAACCTGGTATTGCTTGAGGATTTTGCAGGAGATTCTCGAGTATTTCGGTTGCTTTGAAGTGGTGAAAGATCCACTGAATTGTGGCAAAAGGAGAGCTTCAATCAGGAGCTCTATTTGTGCTCAAAACGACAGATTTTGGTGAAGAAATTCATTGCTTAAAATCAGAAAATGCAAATCTGTTCATGAAGGCTGCAAGGTAAACGATAGACAGCAGATTGCACTCTTTTCTTGGTGAATGTAAAAGGCATTTAATGTGCTGAGAGCAGGCCGTACAGTCCTTGCTAAGGATGTCTTTCCTCAAGGTCAAAACGCCTCACCTTAGGGTCTGATTTCTTCACAAAAGGTGGCAGCTGGGTTGTGGCAACACTCAGCAGCAAATAAAGTGTGGGAAAAGCTTCATCCATAGCTGCAAACCATTTTCAAAGGGTTTCTCCAGGCATCTACATCAGGTTCTTTAATTTTCAGATTCGTGTTTCAATTAAAATAAGGGCTTTAAGAAAGAAAATATCTATATCAGATTTGCATCATAGTTTGCCCAACTATTAGCACAAGATTATGATCAATGTTATTATTTATCAGCTGTTGTAATAGCCCAGATTGAGAACAAATTAATTTCAGACTTTGTCGGGCAAATGTTTGTCAAAATTCCTCTTGTTTAAGATGCTGATCTGAAAGAGACAGTTATTTAATTTCCCGAGTTCATTTGTTAGTGTGATTAAATGTCAAAAATATATCATTGTTTATGCACACCTGCAATGTAAACTCATTCCAAACACAAGCAAGCAATCTCAACCAAAAACAAAATGCAAAACTAAAGTTAAGAAAATTATATCAGACCTATACGCAAACTCAGAAAAATTATATCAGCAAGAGGAAAGGTTCAGAATTTTGCATCAGCAGTGAATGTTAATCAGTTGGAGAGACACCAGGTCTCTTACAGGAGCTCCCTAAACATAGCCTACGGGAACCCGCTGAATAGGCTAATGGTCAACAAAATTGACTAGGCACAAGAAGGGGACATTACATTATGTTCTTATGTGTTTTAACCTATTTAAAAAGTTGACTAGGCACAAGAAGGGGACATTACATTATGTTCTTATGTGTTTTAACCTATTTGATTTTTATGTGTACTTTCATTATTCAGTCTTTTGTTTTTATCTAAACAGCATAAGAATGTAGTTGTAGGGTTTTCTTTTAGTCAAAAAATATTGAAAATCTTTTGCCTAGTGTTGAAGTGCAGGTTATTCTTTTGGCCTAGGCGAGTCCAAAAAAATACACATTTAATTTAATTTAGCATTATAGTGACCCACTCCAAAAAACATTGTAAAGATTGTAAATAGCAATGATAAATTAGGCTAGTTTTTATTGACAAGGAGCTCCCCCTTCTAATTCGAAGAACCATTCCACCACATTTCTATTTTGTTTTGTGTTGGTACAAATTTAAACATAAAACAAATTCATAGAGTGCACCCTTTTGTAGCACTTCTGCAATTCTATTGGGACATTGTTGGCTCTTGCAAATACTTCTACATTGCTTTAAAGTTTGTCTTGCTCTGGTTTAGCTGCTTGCCTACTGCATTTATCTGTACAGTCAGCTTGTACTTAAACAACTCTCTAAATGTCTCTTGAATGCGTTAACATGATCCTAAAGGGGCATATTCATGCTTATATATTCAACTCAATGGTATAGAGCTTCCCTAGCAATTTTCACAGGGACATAATAAAGACAAATTGATTAAAATTTCTTGGGAACATTTGATTTTGTCTTTTTGTTTCACATGTAGCAAGTCTGGCTTCAACTGCACCCATTTGTGTAAACCTATCTCCTGTTGTACAGGTTTGCCTTAATCTGAATATTTTTTATAGGTTTGTACCTAGCTGAATCTGTCCCATATGGCCCAAAGGATATTTGGGTCATCATTGCCGTGGGCCTCCATACACCTTTCCCTTTCTCTGTTTTGCTTCAACAATCTGATTATTAACTCTATTCTTGGAGTTCATGAAAACATGTCTGAGAGCACTTCATTAGTTATGTGAATGGTTATTGAGTTAGTCGACTAAATTATTATTTTTTTCTAGGATTCATTTTGGGCCAAGTAGTGAATGATAAAGAAATAGGGCAAGATTTGTTTCCCACAAGGTTTTCCTCTGAAAAATATGTAAGTCAGCATTAGGGAGGCCTTTCCCCTATGCACCTAGACGAGCATGATTGTTTTATGACAGATCCAGAAGACTGTGCAGTCTTGGATCAGCAAAAGTACAAAGATTAAATTACACCATCAATTTCAAAACAACACTCAATATATATTCATTGGATTAATTACTAGTTCATACATTGGCCTTAAATGAGCTTTTCATTTTTTTTAACTACCCGAGCAACAAGCCAAACAATCATTACCAGCCACCCAACCATATACTTGAATAACGGCAAACCTAACTTTACATTGAATAATACTAACACAACCAACATGTGGATGACTACACTAACCGCAAACATGCACATATAAATACTTGTGGATCACATCCAATAAACCCCCTTGATTCGAAATGGGAAAATCCAAATGATATGGAGCCTCTAGTAACCATCCTGTGACTTTGCAAACTTGATCTTTTGCAACTGATATTAATAAACTCATGCCTCTCACCTTGACATGATCATGTTGAAGTACCGTTGGCTCAACATTCCTCTAACCATCTATACCCTGCATGTGGGGTATACAACATGTGCTGATCAACCATTGTGTTCTTGTCTTGCTAATTAACCTGTACTTGTTATCATCAGATTCATCTCAACGAAAGATTACTTGACAGCTTTGTGCCACAGTCCTCTGTGAGCAACACTTGTTGGCCTATATTGATCACCAAAACCTTCACCTTGCTCCCCATTAGTTGTTAGGGGAACATGATAGCAGTCTACCATCTTCACTTCTCATCAAACCTCAGGAAGGAAAACCCAAAACCGGATAACACCAAACTGCAAACATTATACTGAAAACTACACTGCTAATACACCGAATTACAACTAGAAAGAGAAATTACTTCTACCAAAGCTGCCCCTTGAGTAGTACACCCAAGCTCCAAGCTTCAAGCTAGCTTGTGATGGGAATGAGCCTATATCCTCTAGTGGGTCCTCCAAAATCCTCTCTATCCCCCTAAACCTTGCCATGGCCAACATTTTAGTAAACTAGGGTCTCCTTTTTAGAAAATTTATTGATTTACATGTTTTTCAAATAACTTAGTTTAGTGGAATTGTGTTTTGAACTAGATGGCTTTGTCTCGGTAACTTTCATTCTTAGTGGGTGGTTTAATTTTAATCTTGGTTTTGGCTGATTTGTTAAGTTGGACTTGATTGGTTTCTACGAGTTGTGGCATATAAATCATATTGTCGTCTGCAAAAATGGTCCTTGGACTGCTGTCTCTGAAACACATACCCTGCTGTCCCCATGCCCAAAATGCCACAGAACTTGGGGATGATGTGATAATTGGAATATGTTAGATGCTAGCAGGGAACAATTGTTGCTGGAAATCAAACAAAAGTAGAAACCCATACTTTCTCAAGTATATGCTGGTAATTGCAAAGACCATACAAAATGAAGCAGCAGCATTCAGTTTTTATTTGTAGCCATCTTACAGAATCATCAATCAACAAAACCTACCAGGCATTCAACCTCCTTCCATTATTCGTTACCATGGCTCTAATACCAGTTGTTGGATCAACAAAAGAATACAGGAGATTAAATACACGATTAATTTCAGAATAACACTCAATCTAATATTCACAGGATTAGCTACATAGGTTGTACATTTGGCTTATATAAGCCTTTCAGTTTTTAACGAGCTGGGCAGCATCCTGAAATGCTGCACTTATTACCAAACATCCAACGATATACCCAAATAACCACAAACCTAACATCAACACACTAAAATTACATTATATAATACTAGCACAAACAACATGTGCATCACTGCACTAACCACAAACACGCACACATAAACACATTGGTGTTTAAGAGGTAACATAAGGTTGCTGATGTATGGAAAGTTTGTATCTTTGTCTTTGGTCCTATACAAATTTATTGCAATTATTTAACAGTTAACTTTTATGGTGTCTTAAATAGACATTGAACTGTTGTTCTGCAGATGCACCTTGTATCTCTTTCATCACTTATTTTTTTGACTGTTTCAGATGAGGGATCTCTTCATTGTCAAGGCAGAACCACAGGATTTTATACAATTTTGTTGTCCAATGCTTCTTCCGCCATTGATTTTGAAAGGAAATGAGTCCGATTTAAATTGGATTGCAACGGTAAGGAATAGTTTGTTATATGCATTTCTCTTTTACTCTGAGCACTTTGACTTGTTCAGCACTTTATTGCCAGTTACATTTCTTCTTTGTAAAAGATATTGAGGCTTTTCAAAAAATGTATATGTCATTGCATTGATTGTACGAAGCTCCTTTGACAACATGGATTGTAGAAAATGCAACTCATTTATGATTTTCAAAATTGGCTGTTGTTTTGACTTTTTCCTTAAGTGATAGGTTTTAATTTGTTCTTTACTTTTCTAGATATTCTTGAGATGAAGACTATAAATATAGATAAGTTTTCTAGCCCACTAAAGATTCTACACCATGCAATCCTGATTGCGTCCATCGCTGCTCTAGGGAACAGTTGCTAAGACTAGGCCATGAGCTTCTCTAGTATCTGCTACGTTAGGTGAAATTCAATTTATTCATCTCAACTTGTGCATGCTTTTCAAAATAGGTGGTTTTTTCAATTTCTTTCTTGATAAATAGGTTTAATTATGCTCTGTACTTTTCCATATATTATCTGGTTAAATAGTAGAAAATGGAGATAAGTTTTTTCTAGGTCACAAAAGATTGTACACCATGAAATCTTGATTGTGTTCATTGGTGTTCTAGCTTGGTAAGATTGACCACGGTCCTCTCTAGTATCTGTTATGCAATGTGAAACTATGATTATTCATCTCAAGTGCTATTATTGTCTTGATAAGGCTACAATTTATTGTAATGCAGAACATCAAGTAAAAAGAAAGCACAGTTAATAAGGAACTAGAGTAGCATATCAATATCTAACATATAGTCTAAATGCCGGACTATCAGCTACAGATTAGCATTCGATATACTCTCTTCATAAAGTGTTGGGTATTGGCAAGACCATACTGCAAGTGTTACACAGATGTACCTTGAGGAATTCATATGATTGGGCACTAAGTGCAATGAAATCAAATTCAAACTGCATCTCATGACATATTCTGCTTGATATTTTTTTCCCCTTGCATTCAATAACCAACAAAATGCGCATAATACGTGTAATCATATTATATAACTGCAAAGTAACGAAGCATTTCTATTCACCAAATGAAACATTCTATTGGGCAAGTGGGGATAGCCTTGATTGCAACAACAGGTTTGATGAGTGATGCGTCTTGAGGAAAGTTGAATCCCAGTAGCAAGACGGCATTCGTGTAGGATAATGAACAGTTGATGAAGATAATTCATTCTAATTTGCAAATACCTTTCTTGTTTAATTTTCAGAAGTATCTCTTCTTTAAGAATGTAAAATGACTTTATAAAGTGAGAAAGATAGAAAAAACAAGAGTAACTGCATTGTCTCTTCTTAAAGATAGCAAATGTGGTAGCAAGCTAAGTGGGTTTGATCTTGGGGGAAACTCCATGGTTGAGTGTGTTTGAGCTGGAGTGGTAGTGCAATGGTTGACATCTTGGGAAGTCCTGATGCTTCACTCTTGTGAGCATCACCTAGATGCAATGAATGCTAAGTGGGCCATTCATTCTCATGAGAGATGGGTTTGCATCAATCATTACTATGAAATATGGATAAAAAGACTACACAGTTGATTCTAGACAAAAAATGATAATTTGACACACTGCAAAAAATACCATCCACTTGTCAGGAGTACTGAAGTTAAGTTTAATTGATATCTTGAGATATTTTCTAAGTGATAATTTATTTATTGTATCCAAACATCTTAAGTGCTTTATTTAGAAATCGTTCTCTAAAGTTGTTTGATAAACTAATTTGTTTTACCTCCTTTTTTTATCATATGCATTCTTATAGACTTTGAAATTTACATTGAATTGTTTTTGGGTTGACTTCAGGTTGCTTCTGAACCTGTTGCAACTCTGGTAAAGCATCATTTTGCAGTTATTTTTGCTGCATGCCTACCTTTACATTGTGGTAACAAGAAGGGTGATCAGGAGAAGGCTGCAGCTGTTCTTCAGGGCTTCATCCTGCGAGTTACAATGATGTCAGAAGATGAGAGAGATGCTCTGATAAAGAAACAAATGGTGAGTAATAAAACACTTTCAACCTGTTTTATCGTTGTATGCAACATAGTTATTGTGCTAGTTGTATGATTATTTGAATGTTCAAAACTTCTTTATTGTAATAATAGGATCAGGAAAGATCTCCTTGTTTTGATATGGGTAAATAAAAATAAAGCGACCTTTAGCTCCACAGATGAAGCATGAAAACTTGAATTTCCCATGGGTCAGGTCAATCTGTGGAGAAAACCCACGGATCATTATTTCGTCCCATATGGAATGGTTCATCCTTTGTCGGTTCTGCCATTCTCAGCCATGCATTCTACCTCAAGAACTCTGAATTAAAGCTTCAATTCCCTCCTCAATTCGCCAACCATTTCTTGGAACCCTTCTCTTTATGTCAACAAAATATATTTATGGCAAGAGATCAGCAAGTGAGCTACATTGAAACATCTCTGATGCAAACAGATGGAAGAAAACTTTCCTTTGGATGCTCAGTTCTGCTATTTTGTCCTATATGGAATGATTTCATTCGTAGCCAAGTTTTTGTGGATGACCTGGTTCCATGATTACATTTTGAAAGTTGCAGCTGTTGTACAGTTTTTTCAGAAATTGGAATTGTCACTGTAATGTCCCATTTTTGATCACACGGAAAAAATATAATATTATCTTATTTACTTAATATTTTCCTCCAAATGTTAATTCAAAAGGAAATATTATTAATTAAATAATATTGTATTTAAAGTGACTTATTAAATGCAGATTCAAAATTAAGTCACAATTTGGAAATTAAAAGAGAAAATAAATTTGAACAGTTAGGCAAGTAGAAAGCCAAAGGTCAAGGCAAAAGAATAAAAGAATTGAGAGAGCTCATAGCAAGGAGGTTGGATTTTGGAACAGGTTCTTGTTGGTGGACGTAGTTCACAACCTTTTTGAGGTGGGGTGACCTCTGAAAGAAGATTGGCTTCGACAGTGAAAGATCTGCCCCGGCTGATAGCTGGAGAAGACACTTAGTTTTCTCGCTTGGAATCAAATGGTTCGAGTTTTTTGATGAAAATTGGTCTAGTCTTCTGTGAAGACAAATTTCTGAGTTTGGGCGATATTTTCTGAATTGTGGTTGCAGCAAGAAAATCTGAGTATATGTATTTTAAAATACATTGGATAAATTTAGTATTGTCCCTTGTAATGTCCCCTTTTTAGCGTGATCTTGTTTTATGGTGGGTTGGCCTATTATTTTGGTCCTCGTAGGCTAGTGTGTTGGATAGAGGATCTCAGTGGCAGAGTATGGTGGATTTAGTCATTTCCACCCCTTTAGTTCAGTGTTGGGCTCAATGCAGGCCTTTGCAGTTCAGTGTTTGCCAGCTTTTGACGACATGCCAAAACACTGAGAATTGAGGGAGATATTAATATTTTAGTGGTTGGATATTTTATCGTCTATTGATATATTATAAAGTTATTATTTGACTTTATAATAATTAAAATCCACTTGAAATATTATAAATTAATGACTTAAATGTTAAAGTGAAAATCAAAATGCACTTAAGTCATTAATATGTGCGCTCAAACTATGGAAAGGAATTAAATACATTAAAATGTATTTAAATGGCAAAAGTGGATTGATTTCTTGGAAGTCGTGCCTTTTGGGTATATAAGGAAAAAATAGGCAATTCGACTTCATTCAATTATGATCATTTGAAATTGCTTCTTTTTATCTGCTCTGCGCATTTGTCTGAGACAAGGGTTACAGTGAGTTTCTACCATTGGAGAGCGAGAATTCTTGAATGATTGGCAGACTTGAAGCTGTGAAAGACCAGCTGAATCTTTGCTACAGGGATGACTTCAATTCAGAAGTCTATTTGAGCTTCATTAGAGTTTTATGTTCTGTATCTATCAACTTTCAATAAAGGAGGGGGTTTATTCTTCTTGGACGCCATTTCTTTAATAACATTAATTGAGGCACATCCAATTGCTTAGTAGAAAATTAAGACTTGATATCTTAGTGATCCCTCAAGATCCCATCAGCTCCGGCCTTGCCTATATTTCTGTTTGAGAGTCCACACCCAAACTCAACCTCACCTGTCCATCTTGTCCCAGGACCTCTCAGCACCACATCTTATATCCATGTCCATTATCCATGTAGTGCCCCTACCACCATGTTTTATATAATGATAAACAACTATATCCCTAATATGGTTTTATTTTTGAAAACACTGTTGAATCATGCAATACTGAATCTGGGAATGTTTTCTTTTAAAATATTTTCTGATTGACTGAGACTTGTGAAAATATGCATATAACAGAGGTTTCTTTCCAGAAATTTAACAATGCTTTCCAAGAGGTAAATAAACACTGTAACTACTACTGTGCAGCAAATACAAAGACAAGAGAAAGATAATATCTGACCTTTATGCACTGAAGCACTGAAAACAAAATTGATAGTTCGGTCTAGAGTAAATTCATTACATTGTCATGGAGCACATTTCTCCCTCGATTTCAACACACAGAGATTAAGCAGAGAACACCATTTGCTCACTAACTGGTGCTGATTCGATCAAGTTTCCTGTATTCACTGAAAATTGGAAATATCAATAGCACAGTGGACATAAATGTTTCTCCAGCTTCTTTGTCACACTCCTTCATTCATCCAGGATGGCCGGTGGCATCAAGGTTTGAATATTCTGGGTAGCACCTTAAGAACCAACAGTGAAGACTTAAAAACGCCTACAGTATTAGCGTTTTCTCAGTTTTCCTTTGATTTGCAATGCCAGGAATATTAAAACGTTTTTTGCAGGCAATGTAAAGTTTCTCGGAAGCAAGAAATATGTCCCGCACACAATAAACAGCCTCCTGACTGGTAGCCGATCTTTCCTAGAAGATATCTGCTGTCATGTTTTCAGCTCACATTGATAGACTTAACCTGATGAAGGTTTTTGAAGCTTGCTATTTCCCTTTGAGCCTCAGCACAGTGAATATGATCAATACTACAATGCATTCTCAGCCAGGATAATACAGTAATCCATTTTCTTCAAGTTACGGGTGATTTTCTACGATTACCTTTCAGTCAATTAACGCTTACTCTTAGATTTGCTTATAACTTCCTCCCTGCTAATTCACCCGTGGGAGTACTCTTCTTCAAACTCCGCTTACAGATGGGCACATGGTATTATTTATCTTTCCACAACTAAATGAAGCGTTGGTTAATAGTCAATATCCAGTCGCAATCCTTCAAAGCTTAAAAATAACTCAAGTGAGACTATAACGATTGCCCAGGGGGTCCCTTTCAACCACAAAGGCAATTCAGAGTCACCCAGCATGCCATTCTCAACATCGAAGGCAATAAATTTACCAGAAATTTCATCTCCGTAAATTTTCTTACAGGAACATACTGCAATCCAAAAAATCCCGCATAAACTCCATTCCCACTGATTTTCTCTTTCTTTCCTCCGGAGCATAACTGAAGGTTCCCATACTTGAAAACGCCAACTTCAAGAATGCCTTATTTTTCAAAATTTCAAAAATTCAAACATCTAACTACACAAAGCGCACCAAATAAAATATTTGTATTCTTACTTTCCTAACTCCTTATAACCCCTTTTACAATAATAATTAATGCTTTTATATTTTTTTAAAGAAACATTAGACCCGAGCATTAATTATTTTAAGCCTTTAAAATTACGCGTTAAGAGTGGACATTACAATCTTTCCAATTGGAACCCCCAAAAAATGTATTACATGGCCTGTGCATTATTATTTCCAGACAAGTCAATATTGGGCAATGATTCCTTCATTTGAGTTCTAAAGAAAATTTTTCAATTGAAATGAATCATATGTAATATACATTTTATTTTTTGTACATGGAAAACAAAATAATGGATGCCAGATTTTGTAGTATGTAGTAGTGCCTGGGAGGATGTATGTGGTCGCTGTTATAATGGTGATTTATTAGTTTTTGAGAGTAACTGTATCAAGTTACTATGATCTGGCTACTGTGTGTTGGTAACCTGAGTTTGACAAACAATTTAAAAGTCATTTCTCAACTTTTTCATTTGATTTATAAATAATTATTTCCATAGAATTTTCAGTATTCACTCACATGTACTCTTAAGTACTGTGAATGTCAAAAATGGCTCTGTGGAAGCAATGTGGCAGCATATTTTTAGCGGAACAAGTATGAATATTTGAGTACTCCATGCTGCACATCTAGGTTTTTTCAACTTGAGTTTGATAAACAAATTCAAATATTTTCCTCAACTTTTTCATTTGATTGTAAATAATTATTTTCATAGATTTTTTCAGTATTCACTCAATTGCACTTTAATTACAGTAAGTGTCAATAATGGCTGCGTGGAAGCAAAGTGGTAATATATCTTTAGCTGAATTTTAATACTCCATGCAGACTGCACATTACCACTAGTGCATAGCCTTATAAATAAAAGTCTGAAGTGGGTTGAAAGGTGTCATCCCAATATTTTCATGTCTATGATGACGGTTTTGATGTTGCATGGGTGGACACAAAAGCATTTGGAGTGAAGTTATTACATATCGTAGATTTTTAGTTTGATGGTTCTGATAGAGTTTTGTGGCAATCATTGCGAAGGATCGCTAAATTAGGTTGATGAGCATTATTGACTACTATATCCTAGATGTCCCTTATTGATTCAAATAGAACTTGGAATATTCTGTAGTTTGTGAAGTTAAGGGCATATTTGATGCTCTGTGCATCCATACTTCGATATTATTTTCAAATGGGATACTTATCCTGACAGTTAGTTTGTTTATTGGAAAACAACAATATATCCATGTTTGCCTTCAATCTAAAAGATTATATCAAATAGTCAAAATTTTGGAAATTACATTTGTTGTCGATCCAACAAAGATGAAAGTGTGATTAAGCAGGCTGTCATTAAGGAAGATTAAGTTATCTTTGTTTTCATATACTATTAGCAGATTAGTTTAGATTTGGAGCTAATATACAAAAAATATGACTCCAATAGGTCTCTTAATTAGGATCTTTAGGGTTACAATGCTTTTATTGACTTGGCAATTGCTCCTGAGTTTGACTTGCCTCTCTGGGAAAGTAAACTCTATGTATTCTTTGCTAAGTGTTACACACACACACATGGACACACACAAACACACATATAGAATTTCACACACTCACACCTCCACATGCGCATAGGAACACGGGTGTTTTCTTAGGGTACCTTGGGACATCAGTGGGAACCAATCTTGGAGTGGCAATAGTTGTGCCCATCATTTAAACTGCATTATTGCAGTGTCCCTTTAACAGAGATATATCTTCTCTGGAGTGAGGAGGTTGCCTTGATGTTCATGGGTATTTGAACTTGGGTCTCCTTTGTGAAGTTCCCCATTTTCAGCATGATACAGCACCCACGAGATGTTTTTGCTGTCATATTTATGTTTCAGATTAGTTATGGAATTTAGATTGGAAACTTATCATGAAATTACAAAGTTATTGGGAGATGGTTGGTTTAATTGAGTATTTAGTGTTTTTTTGTGAAGTTTTTATATAACATTGAGTCAACTCTTACCCTTTGGTTTGTGAGTTAATTCCAAGTTTGAGTCCTTTGAGCATGCTTTTGTCTAAGGATGCTAATGGTCAATGTACCATACTTATCTGTATGTATCCTTGTGTAAGTCATTTGCTTTATTATGTTGCTTATCAAAAGCACTCACTGAGGCAGTGGAGTGTACACTAATCGATGTGAGAAGATCCCAGGTTACAATATGTGTTTCTTCCCAATAGCTCATCAAATTCAGATTATTGATACTATATATTGATGGATTTGATAATATTCTTGCTAATATATGTATGATGTCTGCTTTGTTTTTATTTTGAATTTACATCCACTATATATAAAATGTATGCACACTTTTTGATGATAGTACATCTCACTGCATAAAATACACACTATACATTATAAATGTGACTTACACTTTATGATGATAGAATCACAGATGTGTCTAATTATATGTTTTGTTTTGCAGATGGCAATAGTGAGCTCATTGATTGATCTTTGTTATTCGGGATCTGAAGCTCAGTTTCCTTATTTTTCCAAAGATACCATTGTTTTGGCAATTCAAACTGTTGTTGATGGGTTTTTGGAAACGTATATATCTTTCATTTATATTGTTATTTAATTTCTCATTATTTTATCATTTATGTTGTTGACCTGTTTAGCTTTATATTGGGTATCTGATCCCTTTGTTTTATTTGTGAACATTCTCAGTGATCAGCTTGCTTCTTACGGTGGTGTCGTAGATAAGATTAACATTTTCCGACCTGATAGAGTATTTATGGTGAGTATTTTGTTTAGCTTGCAAGTTTTTACTGTATTTTCATGTTTAATTATTTTTTCTTAGTTTGTTTGGTTCTTTTGAATTTTGTTGACTGATTCACTGAATTCTGGCATCTCTTTCTATTTGCATTTGCAGTTTCTGTTACATATACATTATCAAATTGATTCAGCTATTCATCCACGGCACCGTTGCCACATCTTAGCTAGACTCAGCGTCCTCATTGATGTGATTAAGCACAGAACTTCTATTCCTAGCACTTGTCGGTAAGGGGTTGTATTATTTTATTACTGTCTGAAGTTGTTAAAAAGTTTAAGATGCATTTATGTGGTTGCAATATTCTTCATAGTTTTCTTAACTGGTTACAGAATATTACCTGTGAAGGTTTGAAACCTTTAACTCGTGTAATTAATTATATTAGTTAATGAGTTATCCCATGTAGAGATTAGAGGTTTCCTTTACATTTTATTACTAGGGGAGGTCTACATATATGAGTTATCATTGTAGTGAGTATTGGAGGAGAATTTTATTCATTTGGGATCTTCAGTGGATATAGAGTGTGGGATAACTTCTTCCATAAGTAGTATAATATGGTGTTTCCCTACCATAAGGGTTTGATCTATTTGTGAGTATAGTGGATGTTCAGGTATCTTGGCCAACAAATATCTTCTGGTGTTGTATGATCTCTTTTCTGTTCTGCATATCAAATTCATTATTTGGCAATTTTTTGTTAGTTTGTATGTGGATCTCAACAACAATGGTGTTATTCTAAGTGACCGTGCTTCAATACCTTTGCAGTTACCTATTCCACATTATACTTCAATCTCTAAGGTTCCAACAGCTACAAGATCAATGCTGTCATTTGCTGTCATCTTTACTGGACATTTTTCAAACAGTGTCTTTGAAGGACATCTCTCATGTATTGGGTGGTCAACTTAAGGTGCATTACGAAACACATTTCATGTGTGGCTTTTTGGATTTTCTGTGGTTAGTTGAGACGAACAATGGTTTTGTTTGATGAGCATGAAATTATAAATTATTCATGAATGGATAGATGATAGACCCAACATTTATGCTACTGCTTTGCTCACGGAGTTATCTCTTGCTGCAGTGGATAGTACCAAAACTTGTTGCATGCTGTGTTAGCTCTGATCTTAGTAAATCTGGAGAAGGTAGTTTAAAGTCGTCTGCTTGTTTATTGGCGTTGGTTCGTCGATTAACAGTGGATGCTGATCGTTCATTGTATGAGTATATCAAAGTATGTGGGGCTTTTTTGTTGTGTTTTACTACATAGGAGTTTATACATGGACAGATACATGCATTGTCCATGCTTTGCTATTTAAAACCTTAGTCTTAATTTTCCTTTTGAAATGTCATAATTCAGGAACTGGATCCTTTCCCTGATTTGGAGTGCTTTGAACATATAAGGAATTTCCATCAGGATCTTTGTTTTGGCCAGACATCGGCTAATGAGTTTATCAAGGTTGATTTTTCAAATTTCAAAAATGTGAAAGTATGAAATCAATACATAATTTTATTCTCACATTCTTCTATCCTTATTGTTCTCTTCCTTGCTAGTTTGTCGAACGCATATCAAGTCTGCCTCAAGAGTTACGTCTCAGGAGGTACATCTTGCTAAGATTACCAGTCAACTATTCAGTATATTGCTTAGAGAGCTGAAAGTTATTTAATTTTTAATTTAATTTTTAAATAGAAGTCTCTTCTACGCTTTTCCACCAAATCTGGGATTACTGATTTTCAGTTTCCCAATTGCAGCCTATGCTTCATTAACTTTTTACTCTCAGTATGCAGAGACTTCACAGTAAATTGCAAGCAAGGGAAATAATTATTTTAAAGAATGTAATGGATATGGAGTCTCACAAGTATGGAGAATGGCCATGTGACCCTGGTGTAGTCTCAGCTGTGTGGAGGCTAGTTGAGTTATGTGATGATGATGATGCTAGTGATATGAGAGAGTTGGCTGCAGATTTCATTGCAAGGGTAAGTTGTATTTGAGTCCAAGTGACACCCCAATTGGTAGGTTTCAATAGAAATGATATTTTTTGTTTAGTTGTATGTAGATTGTAATTGTTTGCCATAATAATTCTGGAATCTGATACTATGCATCTTACTAATTGCCAAGCAGTAAGTACTTCATGGAAACATCATTTGCAAGTAAAATAGTTCTCTATTGCTGCCTTCTGTGAATGTAGTGCATCCAACAACATTTTGGCATCACATCTTCTATGAATTTTGTTCTGATATATACTTTTATCTATGCAGGTTGGCGTTGGTGATCCATATGCTGTTGTTTTCCACTTGCCAAATGACTGCAAGGAGAATGTCTCTTGTTTGCTAGATGGCAAAAATGGCAGTACTTATGTAAGCATCAACCATAATGAGGGTGTTTGTGAAGAACTTGTGAGAGCTATTATTGAACATCTACAGCAATACTTATTGGATGATTCAGTGAAGATAGTGGATCTCTCAGCAAAATGTCTTCGGGTAGGGTGTTTGAATGCCTGATAAATGTCTAAGTTTACTGCTTTACTTATTGCCCTAGCTAGTATTAGGTTGAAATCTTGCAAAAGATTTATTGATATTACAGAATGAGGAGAACATGGAGACATAGAGAGGCACTGTGGGTGCAAATCTATCACCTTTTCAAATTAAATGAAAAACTGGTTCATTGTGATTATTCACCAAGTTGCTCCTTGAAGGGAAAAAGTGTGGTTTAGGTCTGTTATCAAGGTGGTGAAACTAGTGGAAAAGTTTTGGTCATCTTCATAGCAGATTGAGTCAATGCATGTTGACCAGCTTCCTCGATATTTTTTCTTTTTGCTTTAGTATTGCACACTGACTTATGTCTGTAATCTTCTTACATTTGAACAGAATAAATTATAATATAATAAGCATTCCGTTGTACAAAATTTCAAATTTTAGAAGGATTTATATGTACATGCTTTTTACAAATAAAAGTGAAATATATTATGATTTAGAAGATAGCTACAAAATGCACACTGAAAATAACAGTCTTATGTATTGGATATGCTCTTGATCATAGTTCAAAAACTCAAACTTTGCAAAACTAGCCAGGCCAAATTTTGACTTAGACATGGAACTAGGAAATTTTAAAAAAATGTGTAAAACAAACTTAAATAACATTCAAAGTACAAACTTTCCAGATCTAATAGGTAGTTTTTTTATTAGTTTTATGCAAATTTCTCTCTCTAATAAATCTCCCCTGTGGCAATGCCCTTGCACTGGATAGTAAAGATTCCTCCTCAAAAACCTTATCATCCTGAAGCACATTATGATTATCATCCAATGGAGCAGCTCTTGACTCGGTTTGCATTTGTGCTTCTACTTGTACTTTCCATTGTGCTGTGTTTCTCTCAAAACCAGCAATCTCTTCTTGGAAAACATGGTCCCCACATCCTTGGTAATACAATCTGAATAAGAATAGATGTCATTTGAGTCATCTGCATCACGAGTCTTCTTCCCCACCTCCTTTTTCATTTGAAGATGAATGTTGTTTTGGAGCCTAATGTTGTACCCAAACCAAATTTTTTTTGCTTCATTAAGGCATTTTACTTAAAAGAGTCTAAACCTTGCTAAAATGATGTCAAAATACAATTTTTGGGCAAGTCAAATATGGAGTTTGTTTAGTGTCATGTCAGTCATGAGCAGCAGTTGAGCAACACTTGGAGGTTAGAACCAGAACCTGGGACTCAAAACGAGACATGTGATGATGGAGAAGCGCTTCACGACGAGATTATACTCCTACAAGGTCATTTTAGTGACGAGAAAGGTGTTTATAGAGATAGAAACAGATGAAGATTTCAAGTAGGAAGCAGATTTGCGCCCCTATAGCCCAGGGGTGCCCTTCTTTTTGAAGGCCCAAATCTTGTTGCTTTTGCTTGTGAATGCATTCAGTCTCTTCATAATTAGCCTAGCTTTCCGACGAGTTATCAAGCGCAGTCATCCGAGTTGCAGAACTCCGACAGTCAACGTCAAAAGTTGAAGGTACGAAGAGGTTGTATATCACAGAGGATTGTCAATTTGCAGTTTCTGCGCCCCTGTAGCCTAGGGGTGCCCTTCAATATGACCCCTCAGATGAATGAATTTGCAGATGTTATCTACCTATGATCTTTTCTAATCTAATCTAGCTCCACAACGCACTAGTTCGCGAGGTGATCTGACAAGCTGAGTGACCGTGACAGAGGTCCTACCAGACACGTAAATCAGAGGGTGGAGAAATGTTGCAATACACACCTGTACCTCTATAGGCTAGGGGCGCCCAGCCTTTAGGCCTGCCAGATGGGGGTTTTTAGCAGTCAGAGTCTTCACGAGACTTGTGCGCAATTACTCCAGCTATCCAACGAGTCTAGCCATCAGCCTCCGGGATTTGGCGAACGCTCGTACGTGAAAGGTCTGTGTAGAATGCTGAAAAGTGAAGACAGTCGGAAAAATATAGAAAATACACATCCCCTTGAAAAAGGCGCCCTTTTTGAGGTCTTAGAAGCAGTTTTCTTGCTTCGTCACCTCCATAGACATCTCTTGTAAGTTGATCTAGCTACACAAAGAGACTGACGGTGCACAAATCGGAGCAATCCAGCTCCTGGTGTTAGGGGTCAAAGCAGGGTATCCGGATGAAAGTTACACTTTTGTCAAAATGGTGATTGCACCTTCACAGGCTAGGGGCGCCCTTGCTTTTGGGGTCCTTAATGCAGCTTTCAGATGCCTTACATACAGTCATTGGATGTGTAATTCTTCCAGTCACGCAATGAACCGATCATCCAGTCCGCAGGGTTCATCGTTCACCATTAGCAACAGTTCGAAGCGTCAGATGGAAGATCAGAGAAATGGCCAAGTCTGGAGGCTTTGCATCAATTTAATCAAAGGCACCTAATTTTTTTGAGGTGTCGAATGTTGATTTTAGCAGTTGCAGCTCCTAGCAGACATTTCATCCTTGCTCTGTAGGTTTCGCGGTGGATATCTTGGCTCGATCGCAGCTTCACTCAGTCACCCATAAGTTAGAGTTGAACAGGTGCAACTGTAACTTTGCAGTCAGCTATAAAGTAGGAAGTTAGCGAAAAATCTCATAACTTGTGCAAATGGACACCTGGAGAGTTAGGTTTTGACTTTTTGGAATCCAGATGCTGAGATTGTTGCTAATTTAAGAAAAATAATATTAAATTCGACTTTTTGCATGCAAACATTAAAATGGGCGATTTTCTTCAATAATTTATTGTTGGCGCCCTTTTTAATATTAAATTGTAAAATCGCATGTTGAGAAGGCTAACTGAATATTTTAATATTATTTTATCTCTGGGACTTCGAGTCAGTGTCAGTCGAACTAGAAAGGGTCCAATCAGAAAACTTCTTTTGTTAAGGTTTATTGTTGCAGTTAGCGCCGTTAAGCAAAGAAGTCTTCCATTTATTCAAGATGGCGTCCATTCTTCTCTCACACAGTTGAAGACCAAAGCGAATTTTCTCACTTGTGTGGGTGAATTCTTCAACATTCAACATTCGAAGACACTACAAAGATTGTTCTCAAATTTCTTTTGCAGGTACAAGTCTAGATTTATCAGCAAACATCAAGACAAGATGTCGATTTTAGCAGAAGAAGAGCATTAAAAACTTCTATCTTTTGTCTTAAATTCTTCTATTTCTCCTCTTAATTTCTTTCGCATGTTCAAGAATTCGGCAACTTTTGACAAAACAAATCATTTGGGTTGGTTCAGCATAGCTTCCTCTACAAAACCCATGTGTCATAATTTTTTAGGAAAATTTACTCCAGAGCATCGATTGTCGAAGCTTTGATTTTCTCAACTAAAATTCCTTTGCATGGTGGTGTAAAAGTCGATATTTTTCGAATCTGACGTTGTGGGTTGTCTTAGAATCATCTTCTGGACAAAACACATATTTCAAATTTTCTCGCAAAAATTGCCCTTGCAGCCCCTGCTACCCCCAGTTGTTTATTTTGGAAAAGCTTTTGCATGTCAAGCTAAATGGCGTTTTTTCGCAATTTTGATGTTGTGGGTTTGTTTAGAATCATTTTCTGCACAAAACTCACGTCTTTAGCCTCAATAGGCTATTTTTAGCTTTCCAGAGAAAGTTGTCAGAACATAGTTGTGTTTACAGTCAACAGGTGAGTTTTTCAGAGTGCAGTTCACGCAGACTGAATTCAAGACCAAATCGGTCTTAATTCATGATTTCATCAGAAAAGCTGACACAAATTTGTATCAAGTGCATTCGGAGGGTTGACAGGCGTAGTCACTCAAGTCCATATGGTTTCATGCCTTGTATAGCTAATTGTCTTCCAAGGCCGGTTTAGAGGGTTGATACCATTGGAATTTTGCATGTGCAGCAAGTTCATTTGCATTTCTCACAACCAGAGTGTTCACGGTTAAACTTCAAAGTTTCGTCATGCAACACTCTTCCATAGAGAAAAGCGTAAAAAACGTGAGAAGTGTGAGAAGCGTCAAGCTGCAGAAGAAATAGTGGCCATCACTTCAGTTATAGAGCCGCCAGAGTTACTAGTCAGTGAAATACCAGTTTAAGTGTGTGGAGATTTCCAAGATTGTTTGAGTTGCTCAAGATAGCGGCCAGTGATCAGTCAGTTATAACTTGCAATTGTTTTTGAGGATAGAATTAGGAGCATGCAATCAGAACTCGACTTTCATCTTCAGTTCTCTTTGCTGGGTCCACACATGTCTATCTTTATCCTCAAAGATATTTTGCAGGACTTGGAGTTTTTAGGGATTTCGTTAACTGATGGTAGTGTACCAGTTAACTCGCTTTCAATAAGGATGTGCACATTGTCCATTTAGATTAGATGTTTCGGTTAACTGATGGTAGCTTTCCAGTTAATTGTATAGTTTGCTTTATTAGGGTTTAGCAATAATCTTGCATGCATTGCAAGATTGTAGTTGACTCAAGGTGATTTTAGGGTTCCCTACACCTTTCGATGTCTATAAATAAGAGCTTTCAACTCATTTGTAAATAACTTTTGCACGAGATAGCAATATATGTTGTGCCCACCTTGCCTGTAATATTGCTTATTCTGTATCTGTTCACGAGTATTTATTATAATGATGAACTGTTATGCCACTCGGGTTTCATGCAATTATTATGGTGAATGCTTATCTTAGTTAGATATAGTGGCTAGTTCGATCGTAAATTGTATGCGTGTTTCGTCTCTGCAATTTACTGTCCTAGTTGGCTATCCTTTGTGTTGCGTTTCTAATAAGCCTATTCAAATTGAGCAAATAGTTGTGCCCACCTTGCCTTCACGTTGAGAATCTGTACTTAAAGCTTATCGTATGATGTGTGTGATAATAAACCTATTCAGACAAGCAAATAGTTGTGCCCACCTTGCCTTCACGTTGTGAATATGTACCCGGTTTATCGTGTAAGATCATTCCCGTTCCGTTTCCTCATGCTCTGTTTTCTTGAGGAGATTGGATAGTTTAAGCTATTTAGTTTTGAGTTGTAGTTAGGACTTACGAAACCAGAAAATCCTTGACTGCAATGCTCGAAGTTTCTCACAAACCTTGTGCCTCTTTCAGTTGAGACAAAAAGACAGGAATTAGTTTAGTTTACTTTTCAATCATTTTGTCTGCACAACGAGGGAGCTTCCCCTCCTAATTTGAAGAGCACTCATTGCGTAGTGTGCATAGCTGTCCGTACCAACTTGCACTCTAGAGGTGTTAGTTGTTACGCCAACAAAAAACAAGGGCATTGAGGCACTTTTGGGTCAACATATTACACTTCTTCATGTGTTTAGGGCCTCAAGTGTGCTCCTATTGCACTCACACCTAGAAGTGCTACAAGGCTAGCACAAAATGTAGATGTCAAGGCTTTGAAGATTTGTTGTTTTTGCAATATAATTTTCCCACAAATCTGCAAGGGAAACATTTATAATCTTGTAAGTTGGAATTGCACTTATTAGACATTTCTACTACTAGGAGACTACAATTTAACTTTTGAAGGACTTATTATGTGTGCCAGTTATGTACGAATGTGAATCATAAGTATCTGTAAAATTTGATGTATAGGTCAGGACATTGTCTTGAACAATGTGTGCCAAGTCACGAAGGAACTCCAATCCCTCTGAGCAATTATTTAACATGTTTATGATAGCACCAAGAATAGGCACAACCTTAGAGGAAAGGGTGTCCTTGGCCAAGAAGTCTTGAAACTCATGTAAGTTTTGGTCTAGGTTTTTGAGTTGAGAATCAGAGCCTTGTGATTGAACCCGACATCCACATGAGGTGAGGTTGTAGATGGGGAAGCTGGTTGTATTGTTATTTGAGGGGGGGATGAAGGCATCTCAGCAGTGAAATGTTAATGGGAAATTTTTTTGACCAGTTATAATAAGAGTTGTGAAGGGATGAGAGTAAGACATTTCATGTGTTTGTAGGCTTCTTCTAACTACATTAGCAGAGTAGAGGGATTGGGTTGAAAACCTCATAAATAGTTTTACAATACACAATCTAAGACTCTATTACTAAGAAGGAGGAAGAGGAGTTTTAATGCTTTATATATTTTTATTTTTATTTCTTTTGGTTTAAAAGGAGTGTGTAGAATAATGGGTTCACCAAAATGTTATATAGGAAATTCAATTCTAACGAAAGAAAAATTAGATTCCTTTGAGAGTAACTTCACATATTACATTAAGATAGAGCAACAATGTTTAGGTATATGTAAATCTATTGTTTAGACTTATACTGGTTATCTTTTTCTATAGTTTTGATTTAAACAAAAAGAAATAAATTGATTGACCTAAAATAGTGAAAATATCTGATAACAGAGAAATAACAGTAACTTTCTAGTAATAGGAATGTAAAATACAGATGACAGTGAACCTGGGGTAAAAACCTGGAAGTCTCTATCTGGGATGCCAATGTGATGCTAGGATGTCTGTGCAATGTGCTATCATCCTATCCAAACATGCAATCAAATGTACGACCCAATGTAGGGAAATTCCCTGCATGCACAAAAAACGAAAAGAAAATCTAAAATGCAGAATAACTAGAATCACAAGATTACTTTAAAAGGAAATCTATTTGAATATTGAAATAAAACAAAATGAAAAATGAAGCAAAGGGATTGGAAAAGAGGTCACCAAGTGAAATGTCATGTCCCCAAAGCAAAACAAATTCTAAATCAAAATATAAGTAACAAAGTGGCTGACCCAGACCCTACACGACAGCACTCAAATGCTGGCCGACTTCCTTCAGGGAAGATTAACTAATCGCTAGAATGAGAGGTCATCGATCAAGAGTTAGTGTAAGCAAATATTTATAAAGGGCCGACCTCCCTCAGTCGACACGAGGTAATCTAAACTAATCGGTAAAAAAGGAATGAAGGGACGCCTCCCTTTGATGTCTTTCTAGTTGTCTCCATTGAAAGGATTAATTGCACCCTCTGAATGTGTATTAATAGAGGCTGATGAAGGATAGGAAACAATCACACAGCAAGGAATTTATACTTAAGAGCAGTGGTAGAAAGGTTAGCTCAGGCAGCGACCATGTATATGAATTAGTTTAGAACAGCGATTGATATAAGGGATTTGTTAAACAAATAGTTATATCTTTATAAAGGTTGTGTCCATTAGAGATGCATCATTTCATGGGAAAGTACAGATATAAGATGATTATGAATAGAGATAGGGAAGGGAGAGAGAAATAGGAGATTTCCTGAGCAGAACAGCAGATAATCATGAAAGGAGAATCAATAAGAAATCTGAAATAAAGAACAGGTTTGAGCAGACCTAGGAAGGAAGGAATGGATATATGGATCAGATAAAAATCTGAATAACAGCAGATATAATCAGATAAGTACATTACATTATGGCAAGAATATATAATTGTAAATATATGCATATCTATATTTTTTATATATATATATATATATATATATATGTTCATATTCATATAAATATATAAATTGTATATTATTATGCAATAAGGATGCTTGCAGCAGTTATTAATCCTTATTAGCAATTATTCCATTGAAACTAATCTGTTGTTTCTCTTTAAGCCATATCTTCAGAATATTGAGAACAGATTGATCAAGTAGAAGAAACATACAGATCAAAAAGACAAAGAGGGTCAGACCCGTTTATCACAACAGGTTGCTACTATTGGATATATCAATATAATCAGGGGTATTTCTGCCAATCACTGTTTACATGTGTATGCATTTTGCCATGAATAATGTTATCACGGAATCTAGCAGCGCTCGTTCCACGGATAACCCCCCTACGAAACTTGTCCGTTTCCTAGGATTCGTGAAGTTCAAGTACGCATAACGGAGTGATTTTCCACCGAAATGCGTTCCCAAGTCTCGAATAGTCAATTCGATTCCCGAAGCGATCGAGCTCGCATCTGGACTTAGCGAATTGCGAAAAATCAGTGCACTGAAAAGTGCGCTCCTGCTCTGAAAGAAAAATTTAGTCCTGAAAAGTGCAGGGCGCTAAAATTTAGCGCTGCATGAAGGTGAATTTTCTAAAAATGTAATAGCTCTAAATTTTAGCGCCATTACACTTTTTCCTGATACTTAAACTTTTTCTGTGGCGTTTCTTCATCTTTTTCGCATTTTTCGTCAATCGTGCCACTTTTCGTGCCTAAATTTATTGCTCGACTTGAGTTAGGTTTTCGATTTTCTCTTTCACTTAAAAGTGTTTTAGTTCGCCATTTTCATTGTTTATGATTTTAGTTCTTCCTCTCTTCATGCTGAGCGAGTTTTCTTCAAACTGCAAATACGTTTTTTGAGTTTTTCGACATCCCTCTCCAGCATTTTTCGCGTTTCATCTTTGTAATTTGTTACCCTTGCTTTCTCTTTATTCTCCAATTTCGATTGCAACTCTATGCATACAAACACTTTGCAAACCCCGAGCGCCGTTTTCATTCACCATTACATCCGTTTTCCAAAATGTGCTCAAGATGCTGAAGCGCTAAAATTTAGCGCCATGACATGTTGAAAATGCCAGAATAAATTCTAACTCTGAAAAGTGCAAGGGCGCTAAAATTTAGCGCCCCTGCATCAAAGACTGAAATCTCCAAAAATGTAAGGGCGCTGAATTTTGGCGCCCTTACACTTTTCACAATCTTTTTTCAGACTTAGTCATTTTTTGTGCAATGGAGCAGAATTTTAGCACCTTTGCACTTTTCTTCCAGACTTAGTCATTTTTTGTGCAATGGTGCTGAATTTTAGCACCTTTGCATTTTTGGCAGTTTTTATCTTAGTCTCTTCAAACTTGCTCTGTTTCCATTCCGAACCCCATTTCTTCGCTCCTACATCGTTTTTCGTGCCTAGTTGCTCGTTTCACGCTTCCCAATGCTGCTTTTTCTGCTAACGCATGTTGATTCACCATCCTTGCAGTTTCTCTCCAGATCTCGTCAAGTGATCCCGAAGGTGATGTCCTTTGATCTTGGTTCTTCCAAATAAAAGTTCATGCAGGAGACCAGGAAGAAGTATGAAGACTCGCTCAAGCAAAGAAACATGAAGAAGCTTCCGTTCTCCAGTGTTAGACATTTCGGTGCATCCCATTATGCATCTTGTAAATATTTCTCGACATTTTCGAATGTCATTTTGTAAATTGTAATTACACCAAGTCCAAAGATGTAATATTTTCAAAATAAATTACACTTTGACTTTGGTCAAAGTTAGGTGAGATCTCCTAAAATCGCTCACCTAACTTTCCTGATTTTCTCAATCTCTTTCCTTCCTTTGCTCATCCCTCTTTCTATATAATGTGAGGGATTTTCATTGTAAAGGATCTTTTAGTCTATTGCAACGAAGTGCTGCCCTTTTGTAAGCAAACTTGTGAAACTTTGCGTTCATATTTTGTGAATGAGATTCAATCAATAAAGAAAAGGATTGCAAGCCAGACTTTGCGTTGGATTCAATACTTTTGTAAGTTGATTTGATTTGGTAGTGATTAGTTCGAGGAATCTGAAAGACTCTAAGTGGTTGATGTAAACTTTGTGTTACATCTATTATTTAGATTGCATTGTTATTTTGTTTATCATTGGTTGAGTGATCTATAAGACTTTGCGCTTATAATCATTTATACTCTTGCATGTTCTTGTTGGATAATCTATAAGACTTTGTGCTTATAATTATTCATTCTCTTGGATACTTTGTCGAAGGATCTACAAGACTTTGTGCTTGTAATCGTTCGTGCTATTGACACTCTTGTTGGATGATCTACAAGACTTTGTGCTTGTAATCGTTCATGCTATTTGAAGAATTGTTGCGTCTAAGAAGACTTTGTGCTTCTAACGTAGCAAACGGTACGTTTATGCAGATCCAACATTGATAAAGCTACGGAACGACTTTGTGCCTTCGTGAGCTTTCCCTTTTTATTTTCTTTTGTTTGTTGTTAATTACTTCTAGTATCTCGCTTCGCTTTGACGAGATAGAGATATTGGCATTACTGCTAGTTGTTCGTTTCCGTTATCAAGAATTGAACTTCCAACACGTGAAACATTGTAAACATCTTCTCTGAAAAGGATGAATGTAACACACCCCCCACTCCGTGAATTTCGTGTACATTGTGTAATTACTTTTGTGATTTACTATTGTTTCTCTTAGCAGTAAGAAGGGCGCCTCCCCTTTCCGAGAGGAGAGATTCATATCTCACATAGCTGTGGCTGAAGTCCAAGTTGTGTAATCTGTCGAGAGTTGATTACATAATTTTCACCCAACAAATAATTAAATATGTTTCATGTATTGTTTCTGATGATAAATATGCATTAGTTTTTGAAACCCACCTTGTGGGAGGGGCTTGGGGTGAAGCAATAAGAGCCTAAAAGATCCCACTTGCGACCTCTGCCCAATCCCACAAGGAGGATGGGCTTGGGGTGAAGTGGTAAATGCGAAAAGAGCCCGCTTGCGACCGCCGCCCAATCCTGCATGTTGGCAAGTGTCTTTTGGGAGTCGTGGCCTTGATGGGGAAAGTAGATACAAGTCGCGAGGCGGAGGGCTGAGCTATACACCCTCTTAGGCTTGGTATATGGCTTCGGGTGAACCCATCATGTCCCTTCTCCCACAATTCTAATATGGTTGCTTGTTGATTATCTATGGATGTGATGCAATTGTCTAACCCTAACAAGTATATATACATATTTGCATATATTGTTCGTGTGGTGAATGCAGGATTCCAATCTAGGATTACATCATTAAAGAGATTTATTTAATAAGATGAAACCCTAACCCTAATTCGTTGCAATTTGTGATTTGTGGGAAAATTAGGATTGGGGACATTACATGAAACCACTTCTTCTCCAACATACCTGCAATGAAGGAGAAGAAAAGAAAATGTTTTTGGTGGTTGTTTAGGGGCTTGCTAGTCAAACCCTGTATCAGTCTTTTGACCTCCATGGACAACCTTGTTTTTGATAGATTTTTCTTTAAATAAATGATGAATTGCTATGAAAATAAAGATGCTAAATGATAGTAATGAAATGTAGATTGAAATCTGCCATAAATGTTAGTATTTTTAGCACTTAAGAATCATAAACAAAGTGAATATAAACAGTGGAATAAATGGAACAATGCAACAAGAACAATGCCACCTTGAAGCTTTGATAATCACCTTGAAGAACATTGCGTCCTTGCTTAAATTGTTGCCACAATCTCACGAAGTTCGCTTGGAGAATGAAGTGGCATTCACATGCAAAATAGATTAGTAAAGCTTCACAAAGTAGCTATGGAGGTTGCTGATTTTTCTTCCAAGAGATAGAGATTCAATTTTTTTTTCTTAAAGAATGGTAGAATAGGATAGTAAAAATCTTCTTTTTCCAAGTTAGCAAGAATAGAGGGAAGGGAGATTGTTCAAGCAGTTCGTAGAGCCGTTATCTTCTTGATTGCCAGTGATCGTAGGGAAAGAGTAACACTCAAACAACCACTGGAATCACAAATTTTTGTGGGACGCTAGTGCGTCGCATATGGACATCTACGTGGTGCATTTTTGTATGGGGAAATTTGGATTCAAAAAGCTTAGATCATCACAAAAATATGAAAACTTTGTACCAAAGTGTTAACATCTTGGATTTAAGACAATTCACATCTAGATGCCAAAGTGAGCACAAAACATAATGTAAAATTGCAAGGGCGTGCATTTTTTGACATTAAACATTTGTTTGCGTTTCTCAATCTGTAGACAATTGAACCTAATGGATTACACTAACTAACATTACATTGCTTGTCATGTTATCTTTGTCTCCATGTCTTCATGGGGTGGAGCTCTGCTACCGAGATGTCTTTCTTAGGTTGCATCAACATATAGCTTCAATTGAGGAGGCCACTTAGTCAAGAGATCGAGCCCTCACACAAGCTAAGACTATCCAGGCAGAATTGGCTAATCATATCTGAAAGTCTCAAGAGCAGTTGACTCAGGCGACGGTAGCGGAGTATGCTCAAGTCACAACTCTAGAGTAGATGGTAGTAGAAAGAGACAAATAGTTGGCTGAGAGAGATGCTCGGCTAGTTGAGAGGGACGAAGAGTTATAGGTGAAGGTATAGGAGGTAGAGAAGACAAATACATTGTAGGAGAGAGAACATGAACTTGAGAAGACAAAGAAACAATTGATGGGGGTGATTCACATGGTGAAAAAAGCTTGAGAGTGAGAATTAGTGGCTACCCAACATCTCCAGCGCCTTCGCCAGCTGCAGTTAGTGACATCCACACCCACGTCCTTAGTATAACCAGGGATGTCTTCTCATCCTCCCTCTTCTCAGTGATCATTTTTCTGTTATATGTACAGTCCCCAATTTTGTTGTTGTGTCGTTTAGAAGACGACTTTCTTTTTGGGGGGGATGATGTAGTTGATCGAAAGTCATGTGGATATATTTTAGTCGGCTAGGTAATAAATAAATAAATAATTGTGTTTTGTAATCACGTGTTAGTCCCCAACAGTTATTATAGTTGGTTAGTAGTTATTGAGAGTTGTTAGTCTTAACCAACATTGGTCTATTATTTATATGTACTTGTTCATAGTCGGGGACCGCTATTATGACAATAATGTACTTATTGCATATCCATGAATGAATGAGATAAAGCTCTATCTTCCAAAACATGGTTGTTATTAATTTATGTTTTGTAAGTCTGTTATTTCTGTTTACTCTGTAAATCCTTCAAAGTAGAATAAGCGAGTAAAAAAAGGTTATTCCACTAATTGTCGAAATCAAATTATCCCATGAATTAGACAAAGAACAAAGTAAAATAATGCACATATATTCCTCTTCTAGTTTTACACCAATTGAAACTTGCCGACTCACTATAAGATAAAATTCTTTAAGATGATCAATTATAGAGTCTCCATTCATTTTTACTAAATACGACTTTATTTCAGAAATAGTTTATTTACAAGACTCTTAGTTTGATACGATGCACCTATCTTTCTCCATAGCTTATTTGCAGTTTTATTTTTTGATACATTCATTAAAATGGTATCTAAAAGACAAATATACAGTACTCCTAGCTTTCTTATCAAGTTTATTCTAGTCCTCATCTAAAATACTAGAAGGTTTTGTTGATTCAATATTGCAAGCCATTGATCTTTCTCCGCTATGAGATCTTAAACCTTCAACTTCGACAATTCAATGATCTAACCTCCAAATTTTTCAATATCTTATCTGAGATGCTATACATTGCTTCTTTAGCATAGATGTCTAATTTTCACAAATTCAACAAATGCTCTCATTGTGACCAAATACACAAAAATAAGAAAAGGTGTCCCCTTTCTTTTAATCAAGCCATAATCTACAGGCTCTAATACCAAATGTTGAGAAATTTGATTAATGATTGCAATATAACATTTAATTTTGCAATCAAATTAGTTTTGGAATTGACTTGAGTAAGTCAATCATGCAATAAATTTTTTGCAAATTAAAGAGAGTTTAGGATCAAACAACATCCATAGTGCAAAGAGAACACATCATGCAACTTGGGAAACCCTTATGGTAAAAGACCCAACACTAAACGAGAGCCAACAGTGTATTATTCTCTAAAATATAGAGTACAAATACAATAGTTATCTTCTTTAGTCCACTTTTCTCAATGTACAAACAATTATTGACTCAAATTGATCACATTGACCAAGACTCCACTCCACATCATGTTGCCTTTGTCTCCATCTCTCAATTTATACTTGGAGGTCGATCTAGTTTGGTATAGGAAGTTCAACCATTTCTGTATTCAAATTGCTCTTCAAACCTCAACCAATGAAGAAATACCAACCATGGGAGCCTTTCCAATGACATCATCCCTCTTATGTGTTGCTTGTATGTAGCATTCCCAAATAGTAGAAGATTGTTAGTCAAAAGATCCATGCAATTGATCTAGTTTACCAAGGATAGTCTGGACCCACTATGCACAATAGTGTTTAAAGATAAATGGAAGTACCAAGTGAGCTGTAGATCTGAATGATTTGAATGTTGCACACTCCATTTAAGTTTTAACACTATCCCAAACATAGAGGAGGCTAGGCTCATGATAGTCGTTGACCTTTCCACATCACTCGACAAATCAATGTTGCCTATTCACTCCCTTAACTAACGCTTTTGTAAAGTCTTAAACAGGCAATTACATAAATCTTAACACATCATTGAGACATCAACATTGCATGCTTTGATCCACCAACCACTACCTTCATAACAAGCCAAACTCATATCCATCATTGATCTTCAAAATCAATGATGCATGTTCAATAATGAATATCTCAATCGCCTAAACCATTGAATTATGCCACATCTCTTCAAGATCAACAGTTTGTGTGTGATCTTAAACTCTTTTAAAAATAGATCACCCAAAATGCTTGCCATTGGTTTAGAACCAATAAAGTTGGTTCAGCATTGTTTTATCTTGATTGATAATTTAATCCCTGATCCATGTAATGGTCTGCAAGTAAATAACACACCAAAATTCCAATGAAGAATTTACTGTCTTTGAAATTGATTATGGCAAGAAAAATACACGTTTTGTAACTTTGACTTAAACTGACAATTTTTGTTGCTCATGCAATTGGTATGATTGGATTAATGGATTGCACCTTCCCAGTTAGGAGGCTTTTGATCTTCCTTGTATCCTCAATTATAAACCATTTTTCCCTACTTGGAAGTTGTCCCTCAAGGCCAGTCAACCAAATTTTGTACACCTGTCTTTGAGTCTTTGCTCTTTCTTCTGAAGTACTACAACAGCCACCAACTCTTTCTACCCCCCCCTGGAGCAAGGTCTTCCACTAAAGGTAGCAACTCTTCTTGATTCTCATCGAGCATGGAAGGCTCAACCAAATGAATGTTCTCAACATTCAACACTAAATATATCTTCATGTATACAAGTAAATCTAAATGAAATGCATTAGCACTCACTTGTTCTACATTTTGAAATTGGCCATACCTTAAGGGCTTTAATTTTCTTGCTTTCCCTTGTAGTCTCTCTTTGGCCAAGTATAACCAAGTTTCCAACTTTGAACTTGTGCTCATTTTAGTGTTTCTAGTGTTGTTGCTTAAACTTGGCTTGTGACTCCCGCAAACTCTTCTAAACCTGGATATCTATTTGCCAAATTTTATCTATGAACTTCACAGCCTTGAGGATGTTTGAATACATATTTTCTACCTCTTTGTGTAACTGTTCCAACACAACATCCAAGGGACCAGGTGGTAGAAATCTGAAACATGTCTCAAAGGTGTCAAATCAGTGGATGTATAAAGTTTAAACTGACTGCCCTATTGTAAGAGTGCTGAATATATGCTAAATTCTTTTCCCATGTTCATTGATGCCTCTGATTATTTTGCTTTCTTTTTCTTCCAGTTTAAGCATGGAACATTTTTCCATATAGTTTTTTGTGGGTTGAGAAATGAATTATTCATATGCATTAGTTAGATTTAAAATCGTTTGTTTTGGCATTATCACAATTATCTAGTTTTAATGTTGAATGCAACAAACCAATAATCTGCTTTTGCAGCATTCTTATGTTCTTATGTGTCATTTAGATTTGTCTGTTTGAAGTCAGCAGTTTTTGGTATTTTCTACAGGGTTTACTTTCAACCGAGAAAGGTCAGAAGGCTCTTCGATCTCTTGGATCTGTTGAAAGATCCTACATTGGGGTATGCCTTTCAGTTATAGCCTTTGGAAACGATATAATTCAAGCTTTGAGATTTATATATTAGATAAGGTGCTGAATAGTTTGAAACAAGTAATTTGATATCAAGTCAATTCATCTTTTTGTATTGAAAATCTCATGCACATTTGCAATTATCACATTGCTACCTGATCTGTAAAGGTAATCATAATTAATAAATTCTGTGTATGGTTTATAGGTGCAAACAAGAGGTGTTGATTTGAAGCTTGTAGAAAGCCTGTTAATAGAAATACAATCAAAATTAACTGGTAAGCATTTTTTAATGTTGCTTATGCTGTTCCTTTTCACTTTTTCTTTTTCACAATTGTAATGACCCCTTTCTAGTGGACACACTTAAACCCGAATCTTGCATTCAAAGTGTTTCTCAAAGAGACATTAGAAACATTAGAGGTCAATAAATTTCAGTAATAACATCTAATAAGATCAAAGATGATACAAATAATTCATTCTTGTCAAAGGGATTATCCCTTCCCTCCTTATTACTCATAATATATAAAACGTCTTTTAGGATCCCATTGATAGAATTCTAGTATACCTTTTAACATCATAGTGAATAAATAGAGTCGTTATTACTTGTAAGGCTCAATAATTGCTACAAGCATCATTATTGGATAGTCGTAAATAATATATTATATATATATTATCTTATATATATTGTTTGTGTCCACTATCTAAGATGTATCTATGAGTTATATATATATATATATAATCATATCCTTCTGACTCTGTATATACTTATCCATCTTAAGATATTCAAATATATTCATAAATCATAATGTGCTAGAATATGTTGTGTACGTTATATTTGTCAATCACCATAATAAATATATATCCGAATATATACTTGTCATTCAATTTCTCATTATATTTAACCATCAAAATATATTTAGGTATATGTGTAAATCATAACATACCTAAATATATTTATAAGCCTCAACTGAAATTTAAATTATTATATCTGATATCTACTATTCTTACTTACGGACCTTTGTTCAACATATGGCAATACTTACCTTCGTTATTGATTTATCATTTATCTTCATCTATCTTCCATTGACTATCTTCTTCTTCTTCATACATTCTTCTATATCAGATTTCTTATTTCTTCTTCTCAAATCTGAGTATATTATGTTAATGTATCTGCTGCTATGCCTAGGGAAACTCCTACTTCTGTCCCTATTTGCTGTTTGTATCTCTATGTTTTTCCATTCCATGTTGTCCTCCAAATGGTTTGGTTTTTTTCCTTATATATCTCCTTGTCTAAGTGAAATGATGCATCACTTTAGCAAGGTGGTACCTCTTGAAAAGGCATGACCTCTCTTATTTCCTTGATCGCTTCTCTTTAAGTATTTTAATTTATTTATTAATTACTGCCACAACTTTAATCGCTGCTTTACTAACTTCTTTTATTAATGAGGATTGCTGCCATCATAAGACAATCATTGTTTCTGCCTTTTTATTTGATGCTGTTCATTACCCGAACCTTAATTACTTTTCTTCTTAGAATGATTGCTGACTTTTTAAGGAATCGCTAGACTTCCTTGGATAAGTCCGTTGCTTTCTAATACTTTATAATCGTTGCTAATAAACTATTGTTCTTACTTCTATATGAGTTGCTGCAAATATGAATCGCTGCAAATACTCTCCTTTCTGTATATAGATATTATGCTATATATATTTTATATTAATGTATTATTTGTTTTCTTATGTTAATATATTTATTTTGTGTTGTCAATGTTTATATTTATAATTATAATATTTTCTTATGATAATTATAATTATATTAATATTAAATTACTAATATTTCTTTTTATAATTTTAATATGTATTTTGTGTATTGTATGCTTAATGGTATTGATAATACTTAGATTTATTATGGTTAATCCATGGTAATCGTGATTTAGGAATGGTTGGATTATAATTATAATATTATCAATGATAATTATAATTATTTAAATCGTAATTACTCATGTTGGAATTTTGACATGTATTTATTTATTTATTGGTCTTTAGATGCTTTACAGCTTAGTGCTACAATCTCGGGGGACATGACAACAATAAATGATCAACATAATTTATTATCTTGTGCAATGTTGATAATTTCTTTTCTTGCTGCATTGCACATTGTGGATTATTTAAGGTTTATTGCATTCATTCAAATTCCTTTCTATTGTAAGATTTATGTTTTCTAATGTGAAGTTGAAGCTATAGCATAAATATTGACAGAAACAAATTGACTTAGCTATATATAGTTTTGTGCAAATGGTTTTTGGAATTGCTGGATGGATTTGGAGGACTAATGTGATTATCATGTGATGTTGTTTATTACATTGACTAGTCATATGTGATGAGCCCTGCTGGCTCTCAACTCAAAACCCCAATTTTCTTAAGTCTTTAGGTGTTATTTAGTTTTTTAGAGAATTCTTGATAGATAGAAGAGAAGGGGCGCATACCATAAATGCTCATAAAATGTGAATTTGCACTAATTTCTTCAAAAGGAAAGTATAGAAGATATTATTTAACTTCAACAAATAGATTAAGAATGATAAACATACTGAAATCTCTCCAGATTATTTAATTAAAGAAATAAGCCAGTTTGACAGCCGGAAATGAAGAAATCAATCATATAAGCTCGCCCAAGCTCCAGATCTAACTTCTCCCACTCAGAAATGAGATACAATGGCCTGGTAGTAGTAGATGCCAAGGTAGAAGCACAAAAAAGAGCAAATAGGAAGGCGCTTCAACTTCTTCCTTCACACGCCTTTCCAGAACAAGCACAAATCTCAATGCAAATGTACGGCCAAGAAGGAGGTGATGTAATAACACTGCTGGATCCACAGACCTAATGAAGGTGGCGCCTATGGATGAAGAAACCCTCTTCTGTATTGCCAATACTGAATACTGAATAATAAATCTCTGTTTAAAGCTTGTAGAACCTCTGTAAGAAGCTCTCAACTGTACTGATTCAGCTGATCTTTCACAGCCTCAAAAGCACTCAACACTGAAGAGTTATCGTTCCTCAATGGACAAAATGTTCAAACCCTGGTCACAGGAGAATGCACAGGAAAAATAGCACAAGGCAAAGTGAAATTGTCAAAAGATGAGTTTCTATTGCCAAAGATTACTTTATACCTAAATGGCACGCATTTCCAAGAAGATACACCATTTTGCAATCATTTAAATCTTTTAATATTTTATTAAGTCCTTTTCAATAGTCAAAACTTAATACTTGAGCGCACTTTAATATTTTAAGTCATTAAAATATTAAATCTCCTTTTAGAACATTTTAAGTGATATAAAAATATATTAAAGTCGATGTGACTTTAATAAAAAGGCATTAAGTTAAATAATTAACTTAATCACTTAAAATTCCATAACTCGCTCAAAACTCAAAATATTCCTGTGCCGTCAGAAGCTGTGAACTCCTGAAATGCCAACGCCTGCTGTGAACCAGTCACTGGGCTCTGAAAACCAGAACGATCAAACTCTCCAGAAAGTACCATTGACCCTCTAACCAAACTGGCTAGCCCACAAGGGTCCAATAAAAGGGCTAACACACTGTTCCCGAGAACTGTCTAGCGAGGGGACATCACATCATAGAAAATACAATTTGGGATTTTGAGAAAAAAATATTGTCGAGAAGGTGTTGGTTGCCTTTCAACATGAGTTAATGGCAGGTTTAACCAGTTTGTATTTTACCTTTCCGTGGTAAAGAAAGTGACATATTAATGACCTCTTAATTAAAATTAACAATTTATTGTCATATCCCCTTTCTATGGTAATCTATGTTATGGAACAAATTGCCTATTTCCTATTGTTTGCATCTACCTTGACCTAATTTTGTGTATGGGTTCTTCATCTCCATCACCCATGTGTTTGCCTAAGGTCAGTGAAGTTTCTAAATTTGGGAGCATGTCCAATTTTCTAAGTCTATGTAAGTCATCCAAGTTGAAGAGTTTCCATTCTCAACATGCCCTTTCCGCTATTTTCGTTGGGGTATTGGACTTCTCCATTTGTCATACCACCTGTTCTTTGCTTGCCTTCATTCTTTGTCCCATTGGTACTTTGGAGTTTCCAATACCATCTGTAATGTCCCCTTTTCCTAGGCAGTGGTTAGTCTACCAATTGGTCTCCGTAGGCTAACAGGGTGTTTAGGGGACCCTTTTGAGGGTAATCTTTGGGTCTTCAGCAGACTCTTTGGTGCATATTTTAGTATTCTTCAGCTCAATGCCCCAATTTATTTGTGGTGCGCCTTCTGGAGGACATTCAGGGCCATTTGATGCACTTACTATTTTTAGTAAGTCATTCAGATGTGTTGCTCATACTTACAATTTATAGTAAGTCACTGATATGTCAGCTGACAGAGTTTCTAAATTTGGCATGGTGGCATAATTATATCCCGGAGTTATATTAGTTAATATTGGTCCCGTGCATTTAATATTAATAACATCAAATAATAAAGTTAAATTGTTCTTAAAATATATTAAAAAAAGATTTTATATAAAAGGATATAAGTGATTTTAAAGTGCACTTTATAATATAAAGTAAAGTGGCAATTTAAAAGGGAGACATAAGGACTTTATCAAAAAGGGATTTAAATGATTTAAAATAATACTTTATTTTATAAAGTATTGTGCCCAATTAAATAAAATATTAAAGGGAGTTATAAGGTGGGAAAAGTAAATGAAATGAAAGTCAAATGCAAATTGAGAATTATAAAAGGGCATTTGAAGCTCATTTTATTCATTCATGAATATCATTCTTGTGTTGGAGAAAATTGGTGGAAGAGCTTCAACAAGGGTTTTCTGGTTGGAAGCCATAGACATTTTGAGGACGAAAACTCTCAGGAAAAATAGCTCGGTATAGGAGTTGAAGATTTGTTAAGCCAGCTTGCAGAGAATTCCATTGCAGGGATTGTGCTTATGCTTGAAAAATTTACAAGAAAGCTTCAAAGCTAGGGTTTGAAGAATTTATCAGGAGTTTGATAATTTACTAAATATCGGAAAGGCAAGGGTTTGATGATTTAATTGCTGCCATATATTGGACGCCAAGTTCAGGGATTGATGATATTCTTTTTGCTGCTAATGGTGAAGACCTAGTTTGGGTTGTGTGTGGGTTTGAGGAGTATATAGACTGAATGTTTGGGGAGTTGTGCATAGCATCATTTGTATTTCAAAGAGGCGTCTATTCTACTGTATGACTGCTGCAAACTTTATACTTCATTTTGGCATCCATTTTTAGAGGGTTTCAAGGCATATCGTAAGTTCATGAATTGTAACTCCTAGATTTTTTGGGTATTGTTGTTTTAGATAATAGGGGATAATTTATGAATTGGGTTGTCGATATTTTGTGAAAATACTGAGTATCTAAGTTGATATAAAATATGGAATTTTCAGCTATGTATACCCTATGTAATGTTTAGTTTTTGAGTTGAAATTATTATTGCAATATCTTCTATTTTGCTGCATTATATTGTTGTATCAAACATTGCAAATATATCAAAAAACATAAAACCAAAAACAAAGAGAGGCAAAAATCAGAAAAGTAAATATCTTATCAGGGGTGGGATATTACACCTTCATACCTCTTTGGCAAACCCCACTCCTTCAAAAGCCTTCATTGGAGAGTCAAACATTCTCTCACTAGTTAAAATATCCCACCCCTGAGAGGATATTTGCTAACCGATTTATGCTTTGTCTATTTGTTTTTGGTTTTGTATTTTTTTGGAATATTTGCTAGGAAAATGCATAAAATTGCAAAATGAAGAAATGCTGAAGCACAAATAAAATATTATATCATTTCAGGTTTATTAATGCCTTGAAATTACATTGAAAGCATAGCCGAATGACAACTTTTGATCTTGAAAGCTTTGTAAACCTGAAGGATTATCTCTAGGAAATTGATGAAGCTTTGTGATAACTTTTGAATAAGATTATCTCTTAGAATGCCCTTGGGTGATCGACAACACTTGTAGACATTGTTCTCTCTGAGGGGTTTCGTCTTCAAGAAAGCCTGAATCTTCAAACTACCAACAAACCCTTGCTGAAGCTCTTCTCCAAATTTCTCCAAACAAGAGTAATAATCTAGAATCCATAAAATGAACTTCAAATGCCCTTATATAATAGTCAATTTGCATTTGACTTTCATCTCATTTAATTTACTTTAGTTTCATTTTCTTTTCCCTCCTTTTTGGTGCACAACTTAATAATATAAAGTATACTTTAATAATCACTTATATCTCCCTTTTTAAAATGACACTTAACTTATATTATAAAGTATACTTTAAATTCACTTATATCCTTCAAATATAATGTCCCCTTTTAATATATTTTAATAATGCACTTTATTATTTGGCGTTATTAATACTAAATGCACAGGACCAATATTACCAATATAACTCCAGGATATAATTATGCCACTATGCGAGATATAGACACATTGCTAGCTGACCATACCAGTGACTTACTATAAATAGTAAGTATGCATCAAAGTCTCTTGAATGGCCTCCGAAAGGCGCACAACAAATAAAATGGGATGAAGAGCTAAAGAATATTGAAATAAGCACCAAATGGTCTGTTGAAGAACCAAAGATTACCCTCACAAGGGTCCCCTGAACACCTTCTTAGCCTACAAGGACTAGTTGGTAGACTAACCACTGCATCTGACCATTGCCTAGGAAAAGGGGACATTACACTAGTATTCCTCCCTTTTGAACCTTGGCCTTCGACTTATGGAGTACCCCCAACTAGAACTCATAAATTCTTGCCTCTTTTCATTGTTCACCTCACCTACCTTCTTGCATGACCGAACTGCCATTAATGGTCAGTTTGCAATGTCCCCTTCCTAAGCCATGCCAGTGATTATTAGGATTAGTCTATCCCTCGGGTTTCATAGGCTAATATGGTTGGTTAGGGGACTCCTCGGCTCTTGGTGGCGTGTGTGGGATTTTAGGAGCATCTTTCTGACACTTAGAATTTTTGGGCATTTGGTTTGACACTTACTATTTTTAGTAAATCACCTCCTAGGCACCGACCTTGTATTTTTATGTTCATTTTTTGGGATGCTCAGTTACAATATCCAATGTTGATTTTGGTGAATTTCTATGGCCTGGGGGTTTAATTTAAAATAATGTAAATATTATAAAGTTAAATTAAATATTTAACTTTACGTTAGTTTAATATTTTTTTAAAACGTGACTTTTGGGAGACATAAGGTGTTGATTTTAGGTGAATAGATTAGATGCACAGAAAATTATTCAAAATCAGACAACATAACACAACATATACCCTGGGAAAACCCTCCTCTTGAGGGAGAAAAACCCAGCAACAAAGATCTCTCTTATATTTGAGCAATGACAACAGAACACTTTACAAATAGGTCTAACTCAAGACCAATATACAACACAGAAGTTCGCATCAAACTTGACACTTCAATTCTGGCAGTGACAAGAGTTCACAATCTGGCAGAGACAAGAGTATAGATCTACAGCTAATCGCCCCTGCATGAACTTTTTACTCTGTGTTCACACTTTTATATGATGGCACTGCACTGTGTAATATATACACCCTTTAATCATTTGTACTTTATCAGCAGATAGATTCGCACTGGATCATCAAACAGATTCGAACTTGACAGAATTCGCTCTTTGACACAGATCCGATATGCAAGAATTCGCAGTCACTTCAATAATGTTTCGCACTTTGATAATACAGGACTTATGTGAATGACCGAACTGATCTGGATTCGATTATCACAAAGGATGAATCAAAGATATATATATACAAATGAAAGGGAGAGATTCTTCATGTCGGCCTTCAAGAAATTGCGTCTCCTCTTTAATGAAAGTCGGCCTCAATAAAAATAACATATGTCGGCCTGAATGAATGTTATTTACAAAACACAAAGGATGTCGGCCAGAAATAAATGTCTTTTAATAAGTGACCAAGATGAATTCATATTCTCTCATGTCGGCCATAATGAATAATACAAAATAATAAATATAAATTGTATAGCCAATGGCTATCATCCAATTTATGACACCACGAAGGAGCTGAGCTGGAAGGAGCTACCGAAGCTACTATATCATTAACACTCCCTCTCAGCTAGGGAGAGAACTTCCAGCTGCATTTAATATGAATCATCTCCAAATGAAGTCCATCTGCCATCATTGCCTGCAATCAGATATAAAGAGAGAAATATCACCTCAATGTGATATCAACCATCACATGGTTAAGTACTAGTGTTTATCACTTGCGTGATGTTGTCACCTCAACGTGACTTTCACCATGGCTCTCCCAGAGGGTGAAACACAAGTACAAGAAGATCATCACAGACTCTCTCACATGATGTTGTCATGGAGTCACACACATGACATCCACCATGACTCTCTCAGAGGGTGGAAACAAGGGCTTTCACCTCAAATTCTTCCGTCACAGAAGAAAGTGCAATAGTAAGTACAAATGTTCATCACTTGCGTGATGTTGTCACCTCAAGTGACTTTCACCATGACTCTCTCAGAGGGTGAAACACAAGTACAACATATGTCATGGAGTCGCACACATGACATCCACCATGACTCTCGTGAGGCTGGAAACAAGGGCTTTCACCTTAAATTCTTCCGTCACAGAAGAAAATGCATTAACAAGGGATTTCACCTCGAACTTCTCTCACAGAGAAGAACTCATTAAGCAAGGCTCACTGATACTGAGACTCTTACTCAGTCAAGGCTGGATTCTTCACCATACCAAGCTTGTCTCGGAAGTATACAAACTTTATCCTGGCGAGAGGCTTGGTGAGAATATCTGCCACCGCTTCATCGCTAAGCAATGTAGCTCAGATAAAATTTCGAGTACCCATATCTCTCATATAGTGGTACTTGATCTCAACATGCTTGATCTCGGCTATGAAATATATAGGACAATAACTCGATTATCACGATGAATAATGATGGGCCCATTGATTGTCCAAAACAATCCCGGCGAAGGAGCTTTCACGGGCTACACCGCTTCGAAGTTGCTGCAAATGTACTCACTGCATCAATGCTGGCTGTGAAGACTCCGCCTCACAACAGAATGAAATCAAGCAGAACCTAAACTGGCTAAATACTCAGAGTTCTTCCTCCGATCCGTATTACCAACCTACCCAATCAACTGGAACCAGTTAACTTGGCAGTAACCGGCGATACTTCAACCCATATCCAACCGGTGTACACGCAAGTGTCTCGTAGATATGCTACAGAAATAAGATGTATTCCGCCTTGGATCAGCTACATAAACTGGCTAAGTGCACTCACTGCATAGCAAATATCAGGTCTAGTGTTAACTAGATACATCAAGGATCCAATCAGCTGTCTGTACAACGTAGGATCCACCAAATCTGAACTAGCTGCAGCAAGATTACCATCTTCTTCAGGCTCAACAAGCTCCCTCTAAATCTTCAAGCACTTGCATCAACCTTCTGACCTCTTCGTCCAAGATTGCCTGCAACACTTTGACTTAAATAAATGTTTTTCCAGTGCACACCTTTGGTACTGAAGGGAGTTCAGAATAGTCCTCCTTGACCTCATCTCAGATCTCACTATTCTGAATACATTTGCGGAGCTACCAATGATAAATCCAGAAGGCAATCTTGAGCACTTATGATCTCAGCAACTGAAGGGATCTTCTAAGGGTTTAGCAACAGTCTTCACTTCTTCTCAATGAGTTACAAGACTCCCTCTTGATCCTTGCTCCAAAGATTGCAAAGAAGACTTCTGGAAGTGAGCTCCCTCTGGCCACCAGCTCAGTCCCAAGGCTGCTTGATTATTTCTTTGGTCGGCATGACTTCCTCACAAGATGCCTCAAGCTTTTCATCATTAAGCAATCTCTCATCACCTTCTTGCTCCTAGAACATTGAACTGCAAGCATTTTAGAGAGAGATTACTTAACAGTTTATAATTACCCAAAGAAATAACAAGACTGGAATCATACAAAGTTTACAATCACAGGTTATAACATGAATACATAAGAATTTATGCACAATGTTAGAACATGAATAAATCAACCTGAAGGAGAAATATATCAAAAGATCAAACTAGAGGGATAAAGAGACTTATCTTTATATAATTTCTGGTATGACTCGTTCATCTTTTACTCCTCTCGAGAGTGCCAAACTCAGCACAACAAAAGAATAATCTGCACAACTACAGATTTCTTGAATGCATTAAGCAGTTAGCATGTAGAACCAACTCTCTCAAGAGTTCAAGGCTCTAACACAGTTCATGCATTAGAGAATGATATCGATGTGATCAACCTATCACAATCGAAAATGCAATTCTCTTTTTCATCTCAAAGTCACACTCAGAGATCTACATGATTAGCATGAAACAACCCACAATAAATAATTTGAAATCTTCAAAGGATCTTTATGCTAGAGAACACAATTCGAGAGAAAATTCAACCTCTATTCACACAAGATCCAAATAAATGAAATAACATAAAAAAAATACTTATCTCTTGAGATCATAATCTCCTTAAGTGTTGTGTATGACTGCACTTGTCTTTCCTGTGAAATGCTTTCACGATCAGAAGGCATGAGACTCCTTTGCCTCATGAAGTACATGTGAGGGCAAGCTCATCCTTTACTCACAGCAGTGGCTCATTAAACCGTAAAGGCTTTA